>NNCF01128502.1:407168-417307 GCA_002313205.1 Laupala kohalensis | reverse complement strand
GGAATTACCCCAGAAGGTAATGCCGTAACGTAAATGGGAGTAAACGTTTGCAAAATATACGCAACGGGAAATACGTGGACTAACTGCGTTAACTAAGATTCGGAATGCGTAACACAAATTGCTTAATTGGGAATTAAGTTTGTCAATGTGATAATTCCATTTGAGGTTGTCTTGAATATGGAGACCTAAGAATTTTGTATTCGTAATATTTTTTAATTGTGTTCCGTTTAAAGAAAGACAAACCTGGGATAAAAATTTTGTATTACTATTGTGAAATGACATAGACACTGTTTTGTCAGTGTTTACAATGAGACGATTTGCATGGAACCAAGTCGAAAGGTTAGACAAAACTTTTTGAGCATTGGCGTGTTTACATAGTNAAATTAGTGTCATCAGCAAAAAGAACCATTTTGCAATCTGATGTGGATGATGACATGTCGTTCACATACAATAAAAACAGTATAGGGCCGAGAATTGAACCTTGAGGTACTCCGCAAGTAAGTGGCTTTGTTTCTGAAACACAACGCTCAAGTATTTTATTTTTAGTATATGATATTTCGACCTGTTGATATCTATCTTTTAAATAAGAAGTTAGCCATTCATGTGGAAGTCTACGAATGCCGAAAGAATGCAATTTGGTAAGGAGAATTCCGTGATCGATGACATCGAATGCTTTGGATAAGTCAAGAAAAACACCCTGAGGATTTTCTCCACTGTCTAGAGATGTGGTAACATCGTTTAAGAAGGAAAATATGGCGCTTGTAGTGGAAAAGGATTTCCTAAAACCGTGTTGATCGTCAGAGAGAATGTTATATTTTGATAAAAAATCTAGAAGACGCTTATAGAACAATTTTTCTAGGATTTTTGAGAAAGTGGGTAGTAGAGATATTGGTCGGTAATTTCCAATATTAAGTTTGTTTCCTTTCTTGTGTAAAGGTTTCACTTTAGCTCTCTTAAATATATTGGGAAACACCCCTTCCGATAAAGAACTATTAAAAATATTTACGAGTGGATTTAATATAGCGTGGGACGAAGATTTAACAATAAACTCAGGTATATCATCTATGCCTCGTGAAAATTTGTTTTTTAAGGAGCTGATGATTCCCATGACTTCACTGGCGTTAGTTTCGGAAGTGAACATAGAATTGGGTATGTGGGTGGATATAATTGGAGGACATTGATTTGGATATATTGAGTTCGTTATTTTACCAACTTCTGAGAAGTAAGAATTAAACAAACTTGCGATGTCCTGAGGATTTGATACGATTTTGCCATCGTTTAGTAAAGAAAAATTTCTTCGCGATTTTCAGAAGTTGACGTGTAATTTTTAACAATATTCCGCATGGATTTCTTCCTGTTGTTCGATTTTAGTATATGCCTGTCGTTTTCCATAACTTTAATTAGACTTTTCGGAGAATAGTATTATATTTACGAAAATAATTATGTAGGTGGTTGGTGATAGCGCTGGTTATAGCGTTTTGAAAGATAATATAAACGGCGTTTGTTTTTTGAAGAAATTCTTATCCCTAGGGTGATCCATCTATTGTATTTTTTTGTGTTAATTAACTTGCGTTTTATGGGAAAACTAGAGTTGTAATGTTTTAGGAATGTTGAGATAAATACATTGAATTTGTCGTCGGTGTTTTGGCAATTGTAAACATCTTTCCATGTTTCTTCACGCAAATAATTTACGAATATGGATTTATTTATGTCATTAAACTCTCTTGTAAATTTGTAAAGGATTTTAAGCGGTTTTAGTGTATTATTAATAGTCAATACTTGAGCAAGGTGATCACTGTATCCGGCGATAAACACTTCAGAGAGATACGAGATTCCATTGTTGACTATAATGTGATCTAGCAATGTTTGAGATGAGCCGGAGAGGCGAGTGGGGTCGTTTATAGTAGTAATAAGGTTGAAGGAGTCGATAAGATTCTTGAATCAATTAACTGGTGAATGTGCAGAGTCGGATGTACTCAAGAAATTGGTATTGAAATCACCACATATAACGATAGATTTAGTAAATTTATGTGCGATAGGTTTTAAAACATTTTCGAAGTTCCTAAAAAATATGTCAAAATCTGATTGAGGAGGTCTATAAATACACAAAACAACAATACCGGTGTCGGTCAGTTCAACTGCAGAAATTTCGAACACACTATCTACGCAGAAGTTCTCGTAGCCTGTCAGTGGAGAAGATAAAATATCATTACGAACGTAGATACACGTACCTCCGTGGGGATTTTTGCCTTTAAAATTTTGCCGACAGTAAGAACTAAATAATAATTAGAAATAGCAGTATCATTGATGTTGTTAGTTGAAAGCCAATCCTCTGTGAGGCATAGCACATCGAATCTACTTTCGTGTACCAGAATTTCAATGTCTATCAATTTGTTTGAAAGGGATTGGACATTATGATGAAATATAATTATTTTATTTTCGCAAAGAGTTTGGTACTCACGAGAAATGGAATCGACGTTATATTGTGGAGAGGAATTTGTATTTGGTACAGCTTCTAGTTCCGGATGAAGCCCACACTCTGCACCTGAACGCGATGGTCAACTTCGAGTACCACATCGTACTCCTGAGCGCAAGTTGTAACGGTGTATAGGGGCGGCAGGAGGAATAGATGAGGACGTGGGAGATGAGGAAGCAGTAGGTGAAAGAACGGGGACAGGAGAAGAAATGGGTGTGGAGATAAGAAGAGGAAATGGTGATGAGGTAGGAGCAGAGGGGGGAGGAGGAGGAGATAAGGTAGAAGTAGAGGGAGGTGAAGGAGGAGGTGTAGGAGTGGGTAATGGAGCAGATGGATGGTGTGAGGTCAGATGTGAAGCTAGGAGAGAACCGAAGTGCTGTTTTCCAGACGATCTCAGGTGTAAACCGTCCTTGGCAGTCACGTGTGGTTGCAAATCAAAGAATGGTCAGTGTCATTTCTAAATAAAAGTATGTTCAGTGTCCTTTAAAAATTCAAGTTTGTAAAATTTTATTAAGATCTGAGTAAATGTATACATTAGTATGAAAAGGCGAAGATACCGACAGACACTCTTCTTTCTATAGATCTCCACACTTGCTTATTCAGTACGTATGAACACATTGATAATATCAACTGCACATAACTGTTTTCCTGTTTCTGGTGTTCGTATCTTAGAAACGTTGTGAGTCTCCCTTTGTTGTGAACTTTGCTGCAAGCAGAGGTCTGATGTATTCTAACTGATGACGTTTTAAACGCCCCTCAACGCTTCTGTGAGGCCCTGCTATTACCGTAAAAAATGGTGGCGCGATCTTCTTTTTGTACTTTGAGCATAGGTGCAAGGTCATCACGTGACTAGTGTTCCTATTTCCATCCTTGTGCGTGATTCGCTTGAAAACTGAGCTTGAGTAGTTAGGAGATCGAAGTTTTTATGTCATGTTAGGGAGATGGCGACTGTGCCTATCTCCGTTCTATAGTGTGAGGACGACAACAAAATTCATCAAAATATACGAGAACGATCACTTTAGATTTTTCTAATTTATTTCTATGATTAACAAAGCAAAAAGGGTCTGAAAAATGAATTTGTGAGCTAAATGAATGTTAAATTTACAATTGAGTAGTAAGAATTAAATGACATAAACGCATCAAACATCATTAACTAGATACTTCTGGGCACTCAGAGAGTGTAAGAACGGTTCACTGCTAAAAAAAAAGAAAGAAATGTATATTTTAACTTGAACATTTTAAATTTATTATTAAATGATTTTGTGGTTATAAACATTATAGATACTAGTTGGTGTGTTGGTAGAAATTACCCAGAATAACTGTACAAAAGTAGATATAACAAAATTTAACATCCTTTATTCTGTGTTGATCGAATGGAAGAAAATTTGTATCGTTGTTGGCTATTTTTTTATCATCGGTAAAAAGAAAAGTTTTTTTGACGTTTCTTGACGCAACGCATACTTATGAAATACACAAATAAAGGAACTATATCTTTAAGTAAAACTAAATATTAACATTTTGTTCAAAAATGTGTTGTGTACGTGTGTTTTAAATTTTCAAAAATTTATGTGCTCGTGAAAAATTTACACACAATATAACGTATTTCCTGAAGGAGCGTGGTAGTAAATTGCCAATTTTGATCGCTTAATAAACCTGAGTCTAAATTGACCAGAAAGTTAATTTTTGTTCAGTTAATAACGGCAACTGATTGATACGAATATTTATTGAATATTTTAATCACATAGCATACTTCCCGTTTTAAACTGAAGTTATGGAAAATCTAGCGTGCATTTGGACATTGTAAGAAGTTTTATTATTCTTGCACAAAGTCAGGAATCTAGGATATTTACAAAGACAGTAATATTAATTTTTGGTTTTATTTATTTTGAATTGACCGAGAGACGACGTTTTCAAACTTTGATTTCAACTTGAAAAGTCATCTTGTTCAATATTAGGCTGGATGAAAACGATGTTTGGGATTCAAATACTGCATATAGAGAATCAGTCATTCATAAAATCGTATCAATTAATATCTAACTTCCAATAATTTAAAACAAGACAGACATTTCAAGGAGTATATAACAAGAATATGGGGAATTAAGGACAGATTGAAAGGATGTTAAAAAATGAAGACAGCAAAGGAGTGAAAACGCACATTACAAAGAGAGAGTGAACACAGAGAAAACGAATTAACAGATAATATATAGAAATGAAGAAAACTAATGATTTTATTGAAAGTATTGATTGTATCATGAAGAGAATGTATTGTGAAAATGTTCTACTATGTCAAATGATGTATTCGCGACATAAATATAAAAAATAACGTAATTTATTATTTAACAAGCTTATTTTGATGACGTAATCCCTAGATAATGTATCCAAGAAAATAGGACGATATAAATTTAGCCAGGAATGTGTCAACACCTGGACCTAGATTTTGTACTTTCCAGGGCACGTAGAAGTCATCAATACATTCAAGGTTCAGTATTGCCTTCTCGTACCCTGTAATTAAGGGTATCTCGACGAGACCAGGCATGTCGGCACAGCTCAAGGCTGTTGTTTGATGTGAAATGAAGGGATTGATTGTGTCCGATGGGGGTTCGAGCAACAGTACGACAAAGTCAATAAGTCGTGTCTCTCACGGTGGAGGGTAAGAGGCACCTCACACAGTGCCGTTATGGGGCAGATGTCAATGGCTCCGTCAAGAGAAAGGCTTTGAGAGCGACGAAGACTTTGGTCACAATACGACAGTGTATGGACCAGAGACTTGCACCGAGCGCCTTCGAAACTTGCCTTGCTCAGAACAATTCAAGAACTATCGATTCACTTTGTAATGAAGTCGAGATCGAAACTGCGTCGTCACCTCATGTCATACACTCATTGTTGATTACATTAATGTTTATTATGATATCGATCACAATACCGTCTAAGATTGAATTAAATTTTAATAAATATCCTTTGGGTTATATTAAGTGTAATAGGTCTCTTACAATTGTTTTTTCGCGGATACTGAGTGAACAAGGATCCTCTGCGTTCTTGCGATTGAGACGCATCGTGTTCGTCATGTAGCGATATTGCGTAATTACAGCATTTTCGCTTACAACGTTCTGGTGAGCAGCAGAACACTGGTTCGACACCTCGCTTATCTTGACTGGGTAAGGTTTTCAATTGAGGTCCACATTGCCGGTTTCATCTCAAAGTCTGTTAAATACCTTTGATACCCCCGACTACTTAATATATCCCCAATTACCTTCACACTATGAGATGCAAGAGCAGGCTCGATGAACTGAAAATTTAGTAGACTTCTAGTGTTATCAACCCCAGAAACTGAGTACACGTAGTTTAATTTTCCAGAGTTTTTTTTCACAGATATAATATAGAAAGTAAACTTATATTTGATGCTCTCTTCTAAACTGAAGTGTTTCTCAAGAATATCTAGGAAATGTAGACGTTACTTTGTTTTCGTTCTTGAAATTGGGATCCATGTTTTCTACTTTACGACTTGTCTCTGCCAACTATTCCCTTCTTAGCAATGAATACATTACTATAATCATGACTGTCAAACTTGAAAAACAAATTATATCTTAATTGTTGACTGGGCCCGAAATTGAAAAAGAACCCATCCAAAACATAATTCTGAAAAAGTTCCCAAATTGGGCAAGTGAGTCCTTGTATGCAATATAGCTATAACCTTCTTTAATCCTTTACTTTCAGTACTACGCAAGCTCTTCTTTATTTTACCCTGCCATGGCAGACGTCTCTAGCCGATCTCATTTCTCGTCTTCCACAGTCTTCATTTCATATAGAAGTAGGAAGCTATATACCACTATAGAAAACACACACTTGATGAGGAAAACATCGAATTTTTATTACCTGTTGTATTTGTAGTGGTACCCATGAATTATTCAAGAGGTGCACAGCGTTCACATCACACCTATTGGAAATTAGTGCGATGGACCAATCACGCAGTAACGCTATTCACAATGTAATTTCCATTATGTTTCCAGCAATTTTGCAAAAAAGAAAAAAAGTTGTATTTGACTTGATGGTAATGATCTTTTGTGACTTGTTCCTCACATTACTTAGTGACGTCTTAGCACTCTCAGTGATTTTTATCTTGAGTTCTTGACCTGTCTTTTTATTGCGTTATGATTTTATTTTCTTGACACTAACCTCAGAAAGTATAATCTGATCACAAATATGCAGAGTGGTAAATTAAGTCGAAAGGTCTTGGGGAAAGAAGATATTGTATTTTTTACAGAAATATTTTAAACATGACGTAAATTTTTTAAAACATGAGAAGGGAATTCAAAAATGAGAATACATCAAATGATATGGAGCTGGAACACCATGAACATTAATTGATCTTACTGGAAGAAAGATATGCAAGTGAAATAACGTATGTCAACGACATTTCTACCTTTCAGACTCTAACTTCAAGTCCTGTTTATATTTTACAGATATGTGTATGAGAATTCATTATTTGTCTAGGGATACTATGACCACATACGTACCTATCTGAACTCGTACATAAATGTCAGAAATTAAAAATAGACCCGGTTAGATTTGAAAAATTAATTATACACAAGATAGTGTTGTGCCACGTAAAAGAAACTAATGAAATGATAATACTTTATTTCTGTTAATTATAGCATACTATTCAACTAGTATTTTATCAAGTAAAATTATGATCGAAATACGATATAAAAAGTAGTCAACCCATAACATAGATGTAAATTAGAGTGGAAAATTTTTGAAGTAAAATAAAATTTTGATTTTGAAGAATATTTCCATACTTTATTTCAAAATTTTGATTTTGAAGAAACAATACTTTATTAGTTTTCTCGCAGAAGTATGATTATTATTTTTAATTACTTTTTCCTTGACAGTATGCTAATCTACTTATAACTGTACCTTCTTATTTAATAAATGAAAATAATGACTTGATTCTCTCTGTTATGTGTTACAAAAGCGATTGAAAATCTTTTAATGAACGGAAGCATAGAGTTTTCAAACTTAAGTTATTTAGTCAATAACTTTAGACTCTTAAACAATCTTCTTTAAGAGGAAATTATCCTTGAGGAGTGTTAAGATGAAATGCTTCGAGAGCCTCTTTATAAGTTCATCACTTCGTTGTAAATCAGACTGTCAAAGGAGGATATTTCTTAAGGAGGGTTGGAATTCAAGAATCAGGAATGTAAATATAAATCGAACTTCTGTTCCAAACTTTTCCTAGTCAATTTTCTTTCTTCTTAATTACTTCACTCGTTAAAGAATCATGAGATCTCCTCTTTAACTTCATGGCTGTTTAAGTGAGATGAAATGAAATGAAACCTGATGCAACAGATTTGTGTAGGGTAACTAAAAGCACGAAGTAATATTCTCATTATACTTTACTATTATTTGTTTACTAAATTTGAATTATTATATAAGGAAATTTAATACAGGTAAAATCACAAAACTTATAATTAACCAAATTTTGCAATGATGTATGTGAAGAGATCATTTTAGATGTTAATGATCTTTTCCATTGTTAAAATCTATGAGTTGAACGGTGTATGTTTTCTGGAAGTAGTGGAGTAGTGAAAGTCTAAATGAAAGTAATCAGTGTACAGTACAAAGAAAAATTTCTTTGCGAAAAGGGGATGTGAAATATTCTGAATTGTAGTTGGGGATACATATAAATACTCCATAAAAATACTTTTTATGGAAACATCGAATAAGGATTTTGGAACACTAGATATCAAAAGTCAAAGTCAAAGTATCCCAAATCAGGCCCCGAAGGGTCCATGGGGTTCGCGGAGAGTAGACCTCCGCAATTTCTTGACCTCCGTACTAGAAGGAGGAGATATGGTCAGCATCTCGCTCCGACCGGTTTGACCCCAGGATAGACTCTGGTACTCATTTTACAGCAGGCTGAGTAGGCCTGGGAGTCTGTCAGCATGTTGAGGTGTGATGAAACATCCCCACCTCATCGGGCTCCCAACCCCGCCCATCCAGCCAGCAACTCAGCGCACTACCCACTGAGTCACGCTGACTCCGTAACACTAGATGTATATGCTGTAATTTAACTGAAACGGCATTTATATTCCTTATTAAGATTAGTTTCGAAGGATTTTGACTTTCACTCAAATACTTAAAAAAGGACACAGTTGAGTTACTTGCATTAAACTACTAGCATCTTGTACGGTCTTACTTTTATACCAATGGGACAAGGATTAAATTCATTTTTAATGAAAACAAGATTAAATATAATGTCGACAATCTAAAGAACATCTTAGAAAAATCTTCTCAAATGTGACTATAACGCAAGTTGTTTTATATTTCAGAAGATCAGTATTCTAGATCCTCACGTAAATCCAATTAATATGAATACTCATGTACATTATATAGGGTAACGGGAAGATAAGATTACGCACTTAGTAGATTTTTTGAGAAATCTCAGTTAGTAAAAAATATAACTTCAAAATTTTACTACACGTTCTTTGTTTATTATTGAACGTTATTCCAATATTATTGAATTATATAATATATTATTTATTATTGAATTATACAATGTTTTGTTAATTTAGAAGATGCATAAAGAAAGAAATTGGGAACAAAAACAAGTCAATACGTACTCTTGGGCTCATAGGCGGCAAAGGGTACCCACTGAGAGGGGTTAAGGGTACGCAGCAACAGAACTAGCAAATAAACGGCCCACTACCTTCATGGGCAGAGCAATCCTCGTGTCACGAGTAAACAAGTCGCACTGCATCCTATCATCAGGATAGGAAAGTCCATATCCAAAGCACAATGTTGCATCGCCCTCTTCATCCTCGTTAACCGATCATGTGGAAGGTTTTGGATCTTTGTATTTCAACTACTTCTTGATATATGTTTTTTCCCAAGGTACTGTTTTCCCTTTTCTGTTGCATGTAAATCATTTTTGAGTAGTGAGGAAGAAACAACTTGTTTTTTGTGCAGGTATTTTCCTCCTTTGATTCTTACTTACTTTTACCTTGGTTTGAGGAAGTGGAAAAATAATGCTAACACGTATACAATGGATCTAGAGGTATTCAAAGTTATGTTCTCATATATTAATTTATTGTATGATTTTCTGGATTGCTTAATCGGTCACTAATTACGGGATAAATGGTTCATCGTCCATTATGTCACTATTCAATGTCCCAATTCCTGTTCCTTGAAATGTCCTTTATGCAATTTTACCCAGCTGCGTATTCTTAGTCCCTCGAGAAATTTTTTACGTATCGCCGCTACATGCCAACACCATTAGGATACGTTGTTCAATCTCGCACCAACTTGCTGCATACGAATTTTACTTTGTCTTAATATAAATTTTAAAAACATAGGTTTTATATTATATACTTGAAAATCTTAGAGAAAATCAAGATACTCAACTTATATACAAATGATAGAAAAGCATATTTTACCTCGTATATTCGAAATGAAGTTGAGCACAACGATGGTACTATGGTCGTTCCAACTACTGTTATAGGCACACCGAAGCATCATGTAACCGACTGTCTGTAGACAGCTTGAAACATCCCTGCGAACTCTTACCCCTCTTTATACTCTTACATCGTTACACCACGTATACGATCTTGTATGAAGCACGACGGTTTTGGTTTAGTGATATATATATATATATATATATATATAT
>NNCF01128502.1:384806-405993 GCA_002313205.1 Laupala kohalensis | reverse complement strand
GAGTTTCTTTTTATTGTTTTAATTAGTAGCAAAAATTATGTTCAGCATAAAGCTTTTTAGGGCGTGTGGAGATAGTGCTTCTTTGGAAACCAAACACGCTATTTCTACAAACTGACAGAATTCGTGAGTTGAAAGCGAGCTTTGGCATCCAGTTTGACGATAAATTTTCCTTTTCAGTAATATTTCGGTTCACTCGGTCAAAGATACGAAAGCACTTTTTTCTATACGAAAGCTCAAATGTCAAAGATACGAAAGCACTGACGCTGAAGTAAGCGTTATTTTTCAATGGAACCTGCTCTTAAGACGAAGACGCTCTCTTGTATCACTTGGCAGAGAGCACACACTGTGTGTCAAGATTTGACAACCATGTAAAAAGGAGACAAGGAAAGGGAGCCATAAATCGTGTTTGTCGAGGATGAAGAACGGGCGAGGTTGAATTGCTCATGTGGTCAAATCGAGGGTCAAAATGCTGCGGACTTGATGCACTCTGTTGTTCCACCTTATTGATGGGTAATTTTGTCCGTGCATATCGAACGAAGACAAAAATAACACCTCTAAATCACGTCATTCGTAATTTCTCGTATTCTTGAGTAAATTGTTGGGTATTATTGCATGATTAGTCTGGTATGTATGACAATTTCTTCAAAAGTTATATTCACTTGAACTCACAAATCACACACACAAGTACCATAAAATAAAGCATATTCACTCAAGTACATTCTATTTTTATATCTTATTTTTTTGTTTCGAAGGTGTGAGAATATTTTATTTTTACGATTTCCTAGTGAATTAGACTTTTCTTTAAAAAAAGAAGCTTTAAATTTAATGTTTCTAAATAAATTTATTCATATAATTTTTTTAATTCGTTGGTGATACATATATTACATATTTCTTTAAAATACAGTGACGATTAACTCCAATGCAGTTAATTAGTTTCTTCACCTCTTCTCCCAGGGGACTTTTTCCCTCCCCAGGGGACTTACATCTAGTAAGTACGTGTTTGGCGAAAACGGGACCCCGAGCTGAGTCTGCCATTACTTCCACTACACGTGCTAGGCTCCTTCCTTTATCTTTCCTGACCTTTCTTTGGTCACCTCTTTTCCCGACGCTAGTAGTTTGCGAGGGCTAGGGTATCTTTAATTTTCCTTGTTGTAATGTTGTGGATTTATATATTTTCAGATATGTTTTGATATATTGTAATTTAGGAGGGTTTTCAGTGGGTATGGTTGAGTCATTCAGCGAGTCCCACACGCGGGAAGGGTCATGTTGGCTCTCCCTAGTGCTGCATTTTCCCTACCTGTACAAGTTTTTAGGGCTCTAATGACCTCGATGTCGACGAACCATAAAGCCCCACAAAAACTCACCTCTTCTCTATAAATCCAAAGAAATAGAAAATAAGATACACTATGGAATATTTTTATTGTTCCAGGTTTTGATTATAAACTATAATTCGTGGATTTTTGTTCCACACTAATTTATCATCTCCTTTAATGGGAATTTCCTGTTGAGTTATGAGAATGCCTAATGAAAAATTGATTATTGAGTGAAATATTTATAAAACACTCTTCGGGATATAAAAAGAGAATAATTTTTTTTAGATTAACAGGTACGTATGTTTGTTTCTACTTGGCAGTCTATATTGTGGAGCTTAATAATGATTTTTGTTTTGGAATTGAGTAGTATCACACGAAACATAATAGTGTTGATAGCGATAAAAGGATTTATTTTGGAAGTAATCAGAGAATTTCTGTCTGCAGAAAACTGTAATTGAGATCTCTGGCTGTTTTTAACAATTAATACTAAATGATGAACATTATTCCAATTATTTTTCATAAATCATTTCATTATTTTAATTTAATTGACTTTAATTAATTGAAAAATACAAAAAACCCATCAATTATGTTGGTTTACAATTATCAATTCGTTTACCAGACGTTTAGAATTAACTTCAAGTCTGGTATTAAATATACGATCATAGTCCCGGTTCGCGAACTGAAGATTTTAATATTATGTTTTCCACGTTCCCTTTGTAGCGACACGCTACGTAGTGACATCCACTAATAGTCACCAATGCCAACTCCCACTAACTTCAACTTATTTATGAAAAATAAGCGGAGAATAGATGAAATAAATATCGCTGTAAGAAGAAAAGCTCACAAGAAGAAAAACAACAACAAAAAAGCAGAACGGACACTGACCTCTCACTCGTTTAAATCTCTGAGTACAAAATGACTAGATAAGTCTTAACGGAAAAAATACGGAACCTATTAATCTTATCTTTTTTGCCCAGAAATTTTCATAACCTGCTCTCCTGTGCCGCAGCATTGGGAAAGAAGTCGTTCGTGTTGCCAGGGCAACATTGCGTCAGCTGAGGGGTGCGAGAGGGTGTGGAAGGGTGAGAAGAGAGTACACCCGGCGGCGAGTCCATGGTGACGTGTTAGTGGGTGTGGGTGAGTGAGGTAGCGTGGCAGGGTGTCCTGGAAAGCGTTGATCAGAGTTGGCGCCAGCGCTCTTTCCGCAGAGTTCTTTTCAAGCCTGTTGAATGGCGAGTTGATAAACGGCTCACTGTAAGACGGAGGACGCATCCCTAGCGGAGAAGCTGGGTCAAAAGAAGGTGAGGGAGGGGAAAGGAGGTGACGACCCCCAAGATGCTTCGTTCGGGAAATACTTGGACGTCCAAAGAAAGTTTCCTTTCAATGTTGAGAAATGGCATTGATAGAGCCGGCGCGTACTAGTTTGTCCTAGGTTTCCTCTCTTTTTTCGTGACGGAAACAAAAAAATAGGAAAGACAAAAGTGAATTTTTCGTTTACAAAAAGAACTGTACTTTTGGAGACACTGATATCACATGTGTTGAAATTTTGTAATTCTGTCGGGAACGTCCGATTAGTGTGTATCAACACCAACTAGTCGATTTGGGTGTAAATGACTAGTTTTTGTGTCCGATCATTTATTGTAAAGATTACGCTTGCAACGATACATAGGACAAGCGATATTTACATCGGTATATGTACGATGTTATCTATGTCCTAAAATGAAATATCGAGAACAAGTTAGACATGGGACTGTGCAGTAATACTTTGGTATTTTCAGACTTTCTGATTATGAAAAGTTAATTAACGGAATTTGTTGGTATTAATAATCATTGTACCGACCCATCTTCCTGAATCATGCGATGAGTTATATCCATACATCCATTTATTCATTCATACATACATACTGACCCATCCTGGCTTGAGTTTTTCTCAGGTCATCGGGTAGATGCGAATTCTTTTTACGGTCTCTGTAGGTTCTTGCCTAGGGGCAGCGTCTATTAAATTAATCAATCTAGGATTTGGAAATTTTTAGTAATTACATTTATAAATAATATTTTCCGAATATTCTATAGTTTAATAATACGTACTTGTGAAACAGCGTTTTTGTGCCAACTAATTTGTCGATATTCTGTTAATATTATAACACATACCAAACTACTTTTTTCTTCTCATATTAGGAGTGTGTTGAAATGTTAAATACGCCTCTACATTAAGGCCCTGGATCGGAATTGATGGGATGTTCCCTTGCTTGTTTCCAGAGTAAATTAGTTTGTACTCCCCGTGGTCATACACAATTTTTAACTGCTTTTTTCATGATAAATTACAATTTCATGATTATTAAACATTGAGTCGTCCGTGTTGTTGTTGACTAGCTGCTAAGCTGTAAAGTAGGAGTCATTTGTGATTATCTTGGTGGATTTCCTAATTAATACAATAAGGACCAAGCACTCGACATTCAGGTTTCACATATTTTGCTTACTTTTTTCTGAAAATATTTTTAATCTACAAATCGTCAGACAGCATACGTTTCAAAATCAATGGAACAAAACAAAATACATATTATATATTTTTGTCGGTCTGCTTTTCATATTTTTTTATTGAATCGGGTGATTTTACACCATTTGGGACTTGGCCATAAAAAAGTCGCGGGGGGATTTCACTCATAGACCCTCATTGAGTATTCACCCCAGTCAGGTTCCACGCGTGGATACCTCACTGGCACAATGTGTCGTTGATATTTATAAACGATTGGTTTCTGATGGGACAAACTCGAGATAATATCCAATTTTGCAGTTGACAAATAAAAATTATGATTCCGCACACATCTGAGTCAAGGCCCTCACATTGAAATAATTTTTAATATGATTTAAGTATTAGATATTCTAAAATAGTGTCACAAAATGAGCTGTATGCCGTTTTATTCCAATGATGTCGTATGCATAACGAAATAATTATTAGAAAATAAATACATCGTGGAATTACTTCAAAAAAAAAAAAATACAAACTATCAGCCATCCAACTAACCTGGATGTTCACACGAAAGGTAATAGTGTTGATATCGGTCAAAGGATTTATTTTGAAAGTAATGAGTGAATTTATGTCTGCAGAAAACTGTAATTGAGATATCTGGCTGTTAACTATTAATACTAAATGATGAACATTATTCCAATTATTTTTCACAAATCATTTCATTATTTTGATTTAACTGACTTTTATTAATTGAAAAATACAAAAAAACCCATCAATTATGTTGGTTTAAAATTATCAATACGTTTATCGGACGTTTAGAATTAACTTCAAGTCTGGTGTGATATTAAATATGCGATCATTGTCCCGGTTCGCGAACTGAAGATTTTAATGTTATGTTTTCCACGTTCCTTTTGTAGCGACACGCTACCTAGTGACATCCACTAAATCCACTAATAGTCACCAATGCCAACTCCCACGAACTTGACTCCCATAATTACAAGGAGACCTGGTCGACTGTTAGAACCTAGCGACGGGACTTGTTGTTTCAGAAACTGGAATATCAGTCTACTGCGCTCTTTACTACGAGTGACAGTCTACCACTCTTCCTCACGGGAGTGACATCGCGTTCTAATACGGGTTATCAATGCCCACGTTCACTATCAACGTTTAAAAACAGTACTAAGTTCAACTCGGCGTCAGAACTATTTACTCCCCGAATTATTATTCGAGTCAAGATTCAGTGACTTTCTCATATTTCCACGGACTTTATGTATGTACAGCATGTGAGTAATCTACATTGATTTATGTCCTATCAGGAATTGTTTTAAACTCATTTAACTGTTTCAATCATCAGTAGGAGACCTATGACAGAATGACCAGTTATATTATTTCATGTACCTTGTTATGTACGTTTCTCGTTCTCCGTCTGCGCACATTAAATGACCTGTGGCTTTTAAATTAAATGTACGTGTACATAATTTCTTGTAGTGTATTTAGTTTTACCTTCTCTTATCTAATTATATTTTTCGGGGAATTCACACTCGAACACGCTTGCTACATTTAAGTATTAATACCAATCAAGCACTTACAATGATGAATAACTCCCCGACACTCTCACCCCATTCCTTAAGAATAAGAGTAATGCGTGAAAAATTCGAAATTACGAGGTTTCACCAACGGAAGTAAGTACTGTTGCTGAAATGTTGGTTTAAGAAACTTAGTGAACCAGGTTCTTCCTATAACTATTATCTGTACCAAATTGCATGAAATGTTTTGTGAGGTGCAAATGTTTCTTAACAATTCAGAGACATTCGTGAGATTTGGATTTGCCAACCGAACTAATAAAAATGAATTCTAATGTCAAGCAACAATTACAAATAAAATTATGATATAGGAAAGTAATGTATATGTAGGGACTAGTTTTCTGAAGTCATGTTATGAGATAGTGATTTTCATACGTCGTTTGAAATTGAGTTTGAATTTTTTTTTTCGCGTTTTAGGAATTAAACATTCGAAACGTAGAAAATAATGAAAAAAATTGTGGAAAACGTCTTCAACGTTTATGTAGATCATTTTTACACTGTGAATTGTGTATTCTGAACGTCATGAATAAACATGAACATCAGTTCACGGTGTAAAATTCCTCATTTCATTTTGTTAAACATTGTTGTACATGTTGTAAAATATGTTAACCAGTAAAATTATAGAGCAATCGAAGAAAAATATAGCTTATTATTTCATGTGCATGTTAACGTATATTATTGTTAGTGTTTTCTTGAATCTTAATTATTTGACACACCACAGAGAAATTTTTTAATAATTTATACATTTATGATATGTAAAAGCTGAATGTAATAGTTGATACAATAAAAATCAATTATTAAGGAAAAATTATTTCGTATACCTACTAATTTATAACTTCAAGAACTCATATTTTATAGTATTCGTACTTTTAGTTTAGTATTATTACTTTTAGTAACTTATAAAAGAATAACGTGTGAAAAATTATTCTATATTTGAAGTTATATTGATTAGCCGGAATAAATCAATATTATTGTCTCAACTGATTGGTAGTTCACCTACACAATTCGTTCAAGAAAATAAAAATCATTGACAATTCATGATATTAACTAACAGAAAGATATCTTCGAGGATTGGTCAACAATAAAAAAAGGATTCTTTCTTTTACAACGCCAACATTTGACCCAAATAATCTTATATTTATCTTAATTATAACTCCCACCATCCATTTGTACAGAAGATCAATACTGCTCTTTGATTAAAATTTAGAGCACTTACACTAAGTGACACGAAATTGCATTAAAGAACTTAAGAATTGTATATAACATGTTAAATAATTTTCCAAGAAAAATGGTAAATAGAATCTTATATAATATCACTGTGAGGAACACCGATATAGGTAAGAGTAAGGAAAATGTAAAGCATGCTATATTTAAATCAATTACTTATGTACAAGATCTATCAGAAAGGCTAAGTAAAGTTTTGAAAAATGAAGAAGTGGGTATTGCCTATAAAAGCAGCAATAATATTGGTAGATATTTGTTTAGTAAAGTAAAACAAAAGATTGAGAAAACTGTTACAAAAATGTTGTATATCAGGTAGATTGTAATGAATGTGATAAGGTTTACGTTGGGCAATCCTCACAGTTGGTAAAAAGGAGATTCAAACAACATATGTATGATCTTAAGAAGGATTAACTCATGCGTGCTTTAGCATAATATGCTTTGGCAAATCAACACAGTTTTGATTTTCAAGATGCAAAAATTTTATGTGTGGAACCTAATTACAAAAAAAAAAAAGTTTAATAAAAGAAGTAGTTCATATCACTAAGTTAAGTGATATACAAACTGATACCGACAATTTAAGTAATATGTACAAAAATATTATTGACAAATAGGTTGGCAGCAGTGGTAGGGTTGTTTCGCCATGACTGAACGTATGAATTGCCATTTTTGTGTTTGACCTACACCAGGAAGGTTGTAGAGATGTAGTGTGTTGTATTCAGAGATTATGGCTGGTGGTTACGGAATATGGTGTGGTTCCATAGCATACAGGTATTTGGTTTTGTATAATAAGATTATTTGGGTATGTGTTTGTAACAGTTTTCATAGTTAGATAGGGAGTAATCATCGATATATTATTTGTGTTAATAAGATGTTTCAAAGTGTACTATAAATAATGTAAATCGTGTATGTTCATTGTAGCTCTGATAAAGGCGAAATATATTGCCGAAACGTTGGCGTTGTAAACGGAAGATTCCTTTTCTTTATTGTTCGCCAATCCTCGAAGATATATTTTTGCTATTTAATTTATTGGTCAAGATCATCATCAATATTCATGATATTCCTCAACAGCACAAGTTTGTTATGTTTTCGTGCTTTAGGTTTTCCTGCACTAAACTATTATTTAAACTATTGTCGTTCAGGGATTACGGAAATCTAAGAAAACTGATTGATAAGTCTGAGGGTTTAATGCGAGATTTGGGAGGAATTATCTTCACGTAAAATGTATCTCAAGTCTCCAGCAGTTTGTTGGAAGTGGTAGGAGTAAAAGCTGGAAATTCGAAACTGGGATTTGAAAGGATTGATTTTATCTTCTTCCCAGAGCTGCGCGTTGGAAAAGCCGGAAGTCAAATATGAAGAAACCTTTGCTTTCGTTAAACCAAAATGGTATAAAATTGACGTGATATAATAGTCACGTCTGAGATATTTTTACAGTGGAAGGCAGGTAAATGTCACCTCTCGGTATCAATCTTTTAAATACCTCATCCATCAAAGTGTCATAAGAATATGATTCTAAAGGACAGTTAAATATATAAATAAATAAATTTAAAGACAAAAATCAGTTCCAAACTGTATGTGACCACATGGATGTCAATAAACTAATTTACTCTCCGAAGGCAAGCAAGGGCATATAATTTCGCATGAATTCGGATCAAAGGCAGAGGAGGATTTATTATTTCTGCACCCCAAGGAAAATCACTGCATGCGTCCTTCTAAGATAAAAATAAAAATAGTTGTTCGTTATTGTGTAAACACAATACCATTTTTATTTAATAGAATACAAAAAAAGTAAATACGTATTATTATCATCAAATCTTCAATTTATTCCGAAAATATTACTGTTAAATCATAAAATATATATAATAATGATCACAATTATAGTACATTATAACAAATGTTATAACATAGTGTTTTACAACAATAATTGAAATTTTTCTTTTGAAAAATGGTGCAATTTAGGAAAGAAATGGGAAACAATAGCCTTTGCATTTCATTTCTCATGATGGAGATAAATTTACTTTTAATTCACCGTAATTAACTGCAATGTGTTTGATCGTTCTCACTCTCTAATCCAAAACCATAACGACCAAAGCTACATACAGGAGACCTGTGCCCTGCTTTTCAAACTCATTAAAAGGAAAAAGGATAAAACTCTAGATTCACGGATTATAGAAATACCCCGAGGACATTTTCTTGCTACAGATGAAAGTGAAGAAAGAAATGAATATGGAGCCGTCGTCTAAAATGATTTATCGAGAAGAAAGACGCGACATTTTCCTCTTCGAGTCTCAAAGGGTTTTGCTCGTGCATGGAAGAAAATGAGAAGAAACATCGATAAAATACAATATTATTATTCAGCAACTCCTCAACCAATGTTTGAGAAAAATAAACTGAACGGTTCACCAAAATGTGCCACCATTGGGTATGGAGTGTTGTGATAACACATGACAGAGTCAAAGAATGTATTCAGATAACTAGAAACTTGAATTTTTCTTCACTAGAACGCAATCTTCTTTAACTTTTATCAAAGTGTGAAGATAAATCTACTATTTTTAACCAAACCGAGGAAATAAACTGCGCTAATATTTACCTTATTTTCTCCACCCACATTAGATAATTCTAAGTTTCGCTAGGTAACTAACTGGAATATTTCGTTCCTGATAGGGGAGTGATATGTAAATTTTCGACGGTTAAAATTCAATTATTAATAATTGATTCTTTCATTTGATTCTTTCAACACGAAATACGACGTGCATGCAAATAATAAATAATTCACTGAACCCATCATCATTCTCATGATTTATTATTTCTGATCTGAACCAGAGGTTTCGAACAAAGAGTTTTTGGACAAGAGTTTTGTAACGAAAAATATTTTCATTGTTCAATCCGTATTGGTACATATGTAATTATTTTATTATTTTCGTTGACAAAGAAATGTCATACTTATGGTGGAAGAAAATAATTGAACCTGACGAAATTAAATAAAAAATATGCTTTATCTCTTTTTCTTGTATCAAAAAAATCAATAAATTAAATTTCCTGGAATCACATGTTGAGTCTCATGGGAATGACCGTTGAGACCCAATGGCGACGCTGAAATGGCAGCGGAGTCAAAATGAGAGACGGCTGGAAATATATTCTGCTCATGTGGACGCCTCGGGCCTAAAGGATGCTTTCGTTTGGGAAATCTACGGACTCCAGGGACAGCGCACCAACCATATTTGGTTTGTGGTGGTTCTGAAAGCGGAAGATGGAAGCATCGAAGTGACCGTGACCGTGTTGTAAAAGCACTGGTGAAAGTGAATAGTTCAATGGAGCTGAGATGTGATAGAATGGTGACGTGGGTGATTTTAACGATGTTGAAGTAGTAATATGAGAATAAAATGTTTTAATTAATGATGAAACAAAACATTATAAGTTTGTAATAATATTTACATGCGGTAGCTGTGTAATATTTTTGTAATTTTCCGTGACTGTTTAGGAAATGGATACAAAAGAAAATGAACAATATTATTAAAATCAAACATATTGACTTAGTTTGAAATAACATAACATTGAAATAAATTATAGTAAGATAATTTTAATTTTTTCATTTAATTATCTCTCTACCCGGTTCCTAAACACATGATCATTGCCCATCATCTCTGTGGTTTACTCTTTCTTTGCTCCTCTCACTTTTTCT
Organism: Laupala kohalensis; assembly: GCA_002313205.1. Taxonomy (NCBI): domain Eukaryota; kingdom Metazoa; phylum Arthropoda; class Insecta; order Orthoptera; family Trigonidiidae; genus Laupala; species Laupala kohalensis. The sequence continues at coordinate 395,724 of NNCF01128502.1, read as the reverse complement.
TCACCTTTATCTTTCAACCTTACACCATTACTTGCTTATCTTTGTCACACGAAAACATTGAAGCATGCACAATCTACTTTTGTAGCGTCAGTTGATTTTTGTAGTTTAACGTATTGTCATCATTTCCTGTGCCATATTGTTCTCCCTCCTATATCTGTCCTCCTCATCAAATCAATATCTTTCTCTCTGCATAGTTAATTTCACATTCATAGAGGATGTTATCGACTGTTTCTCCATGTTAGAGATGTAGCAATTAAAATAAGCATGACCACATAAAATTCTTAAACGTATAGTAACATTTGCAATAAATCTATACGAGTGTTTCCCTTTTCAGCCTTGTCCCAACATATCTGCCAGCAATCTATGAGTTTTCTAGTCAATTACATTATCCATCCTTTTACATTCTTCCTGATTATTTCTCCATCCACGTTTATCTCTACTCCTTATCGCAGTCTCTACTTTTACGCCATCTTTATTTCACTGAGATCTATAAGTAGCACTCCCACTAATATTTCTATTGCCTTCGTTGAGATTGTCCTATAACTCCCTTCAGTACTGCAGATGTAGTATAAATCAATAAATATCTATGGATAAAGAAGGGAGTCTATTTCTATAAAATTTGTACGTTTAACCTCTTTAGCCGTCATCAAGGAGATTTCGATTAAAAGACTCCATGCCCTATTTTCCACCCCATTTTTGACTTCTTTAGGAAATCTTGCATATTGACTTTCAAACTAAGAGAAAAATTACAGTTAATATCTGACATTGAAAAAGTATTCCTCCATTTCTCATTTTCCACCTTTATTATCATATCGGTCTCTTAATGTAAGTGTGCTATTTAGTAACCAAAGTATAGGGTTAACAATACGGTAACAACAAAAACTAGCTTCAGATCAATTTAAGTAGTAAATATTTAACTGTAATTTCTTGGAATTAGGTCAAAAATAAAAAAATAAAAATACCCTTCAATTTTGCCAACATTCCGTTGTATATAGTATCACCATCAGGGCTACAATACAAGTATGGCGTGAAAATTACTCACAAATATACAAAAAAATGTATTAACAAAAATGTAACTTTGGAACAAGATNAAAAAAAAAAAAAAAAAAAAGAATTAATACACAGTATGAATATATAATTTTACACCTTGTTCTGAATTGAAATTTTTCACACGTCGTCCAAGCACGCAATGTTAACAGTAAACAATTAAATAAAAAATGAAATTAATGATATTGTTGAGGTTTGTTTGTTGTGTTCCCTTTCGTTGATAGAGACAAGAGTCGTTGCGGTTTTAATCATAGCGGTTAATGATATTTGTGAGAATGTTTGACGGACGGGGTAGGGGGTTGGTGCAAGAGGTGTCGGTGACAGCGAGGACGAGATCGACATTGAGATCGCCGCAGGGGGTTCGCGCAGGGTCGTTGCGCAGGAGGGTGAGATATGGACAGAGAGATGTTGCACTCGAAAACATACGGCTGACCTTTCAGCTGCAAGGGGCATCAACGTGAAAGGGCCAGCACAAACGAAGGGACGGAATCTCGAAGAGATGGAATAAGAATTCCCAACTCATGAATGTCCATTCAAAAACACCACTATGCGGAGGAACTTTTGGAAAGTTTTGGGGATTTTTTATAGATTGAAGACCTAGACAATGTATTAACAAGTTGATTAGTAGTAGCTATTGAACGGAAATGTGTGAACGGTATTAATCAATTTTCAGTAATTATATTACATTTCGTTATAATACTATTTCAGAATTTTAGGGGCAGTATGGTTTTACGAGGAATATTATATTACATCAATTATTTAATATTACGTGAATTTACAATGGTCGATGTATTATTTATATGATGAATTGAAGCTAGATTTTTATTCACTAATTTTTCAAGGAATGTTCTGTACGAGGAGAGACAGGAACAATAAATACTGTAAATAACAGCATATCAGACATACAGGAAAAATATTTGTTTCCTTTAATGCTGTTGCGTGGGTTCTGCCCCCGCTTGCAAACGTAAGTTTATCGGGATCTGATTCCTGTCTACTGGTTGGGGAAGAATACCAGGGACATCTTCACATTCAATAATACACATATGCTTTACAACACATTTTTATTACCCTCAACCATTATACATATCAATACTAATCATCCCACCATCTCCAATTGTTTTTATTATCCTTATTCATAAGAATTACTTTTCACACCAACTCCTTTATTCTATCCATTAGAGATTTTCACCCTCTAGCTTAACACACCTCCCATGTAATTATATGCACATCGTCCCTTTCCCACTTCCACTTTCCTTCAATAACCCCCGTCATTGGTACAGTACACCCATCCTGAGTCTCTTTGTCCGCATTTTCCAAAGCCCGCCTCGCCGCTCCTTATCTGTCCACGTCGGTCTACTTCAAGATCACACACCAGAATCCTTTTCGCCAACGACGACCATCCACCTCCAGATCCCTTCCTTCCGGGCCCGATTCCGTCCTTCTCCTCATCACCTGTCAGCCTTTTGTCTACCTGCTACGCATAGCAACTGCTATCTCGCAGTTTTCAGTTCTTTGATCGGCAACGTGTTTGTGCCTGATAGAACTTTCCGTGAAACGTAGTGAATCTTGAGTCTTTCTCCAAACCACCGGATGTAGGCTATTGAAGTCAGCATTGCTTATGCAACGAAATATTTTCCCTTGCTGTCGAATTATCCCATTGAATATTATTTTATTGCTTAGAGATTTCGATAGATTCTATTTTTACATTTTCTCCCTCGCGTTAACATCATGAGATGAGTCAGTTATTTATGGAAATATGTATGTTATCTTTTTTTTGTGGGGCTTTAGGGCTCGTCAACATCGAGGTCATTAGAGCCCAAATATCCGTGTATACTCATTGACCCACTGAGCTGAAGGGCTATGCTATTAAGTTCACTAAGGGGTTCAGTTCACGGTTCATTTCAATTATAGAATCACAGTAGTACGTATTTGATAATAGCAAATATTTCAAACGAGTATAAACATTTCATTGATATTCATTTGGTCAATAACAAATATTTCCTGTATGTTTATTAGACTAAATTGTCCATTAATTTTTGAAATAAATTTTAAAACTTTCTATAACTTTCTGTCGCGTACAATGGTTATAATGATTTGATACTATCATTATATTGGTTCGAAATATTTTTTCCAAACGAATTGGAGGTTATTGTAGTTTAATAGAATGTTGTTTTACAATTTTAATGATAAATATTAATTACTGTACAGCAATGAGACAATAGTTCAGAACACTCAATAATCAGGACCCAGGAATAACCCACGTATTGCACATATTACGTATCTTATGTATGTGATCCTTGTGCTTGTATGCACTATTTAACTGCTGCTATTGGTTTACAAATGTGAAAAGTGATATTCATATAAGCTGTGACATGATTATTCTGCTTTCACAAGATATCTTTGTTAATCATTCTTCGACACCAAGAAAGCACATGCTCAACTGATCTCGTAAGTCTTTTCGTCAACTATCTTGGAACTTCGGTATTTTCTGAATTCTTTTTTCCCAAAATATTTTTCTGAAACTAGCTTTTAACAACTTGATACTAAGAGGATATTTGTCCAGATTCATCGTGGTAGCTGCTCAGTTACGTTGCCGTAGAATAATATTTTCTTTGGTAAATCTGTGTTAGCGTTCGTTCGCTCCCTTTACTAATATAAAAAAGTCTTGTTCCTAATGTGAATAGGGGATCAATGTTTAAAACGATAAAGAACATACAAAAAATAAACAAATATTCGTACGATGTAACAGAAAAAATACTGATACACCGAACAAAAATAGTGTAAATTCATGAAATGTTTGTTTTATCGAAGAATTGCTCTTTTAAACGTTTTCGTTCAGCATACTCCGTCTCGAAAACTATCAAAAAACTAAATTCTTGTAATTTAGTTTTTTGATAGTAATCCTACATTATTAAGAAAAACACATTCTCATTTGATAACGGGATTTGCATAAAAATGTTGACAATTAGTTATTCCAATATTGTAAAGAGTTCTCTTAATCTGTTTTCGATTCGTATGCTATGTTCAATGCTTTTGAACTTAAATGTATGTCGGAGAGATGTTTCTTGGGTTCGGTACGACAATATAGATTTTTTTGTCGTAAAGTGAACAAAGAATAGCACGAGACGACGAACGACAGGCGATGAAAGTCAATGTGAATTTGTGCCTCGTTCGTGTAACTCACGACAGACTTCAGGTGAGTCGGTGGTCGAGGGTAAGGAGTTTCCTTCTTCGTCGTCGGGTGGCGCCGCTGGTTATGTCTAGTCGTAGCTAGTCGACGAAGTGCAATGTTCGGGTGTGTGATGGCGCCTCCGGTTGAAGTTATCTTTGTGTCCCGGAGCGGGTCCTAGGGTTGGCCGCGAGGTGGCGCTTCGTGATGATGCTTTTCCGATGTCGTGGTGGTTGAAATTGTTCTGTCACTGGTTTCGAAGATAGAATTTCTTCAGTGCTTGGCGTATGAAATCGTTCTGTCACGAATTTCAACTTAGAAATTATTTCTGAGGAGCGGAACTTCTTGTGAGAGCTTATCGGATAACGATGTGAACATCTCAAGAGTTTTCGGCCGAATGATTTCTTCGTTGCCTGTATCTATGAGCAAGACAATGACAGTTGACGGTCAGGGGCGACACAACACTATGTCGAGGTTCGTCTATTAAGATTCTCTGGAAATTTCTTAACAAACTGGACTGAGTTCTCGAATATTCTCGAGTATTACGGAAGTTTCTCGAGGATTTCGAAGCGTTTCGAAAATTGAGGCGTCTCTTTGGTTGTATGGAATCTTCTAATGTTTACAATGTTAGGATTCTTTGGCGTCGTATGTTGGGACTCTCTTGTACAAAGAGAACCTTGGAAACTAGCAAACAACATGGCTATCATGTAACTTTTGTGTGTCGGTCACATGGGGGGGAGATTCATCATACGTATATAGGTATGTATTTCTCTGTATATGTAGGAATGTGTTCCTACATAAGGCTCGTTCGATAAATAAGGTGCTTGACACAATACTTTCATAATTATTACGTATCTCATAAAACATAAAAGTCATGTAAAAATTTGTTTTAGTACTGAAGAAGAACGTTACAAATCAAAATTAAACACAAGACATAAATATTAACACACGTAAATTCTGTTATAATTCCTTTTTGATATACTTTTGAATTCAACATTTTATGGCTGATTATGTTATAGAGGTCTAGAGGTTTCAGTGACAACATGGTGGTATAAGCAACTTGCGATCAAGTTCCTATGGGTATGTACTCAGTATGCATGATCCGCAGTGACTCAAGTCTGGGAATAAGAGAATGTTTTTTGTAGTGTGGGCGATGTAACTGTGGACGTCCATTACCGATCCTACCATGCATTGTTAAGTAAACATCCCAGAAAATTTTAGTTCATTTTCTGCTTAACTAGATGGAGCAAATCATACAAATGAAGTATCGTATTTAATAGCATTAAAGTTGTGTTGATGATTTCCTATTGTTTCATCTATCGTAATTTCTTTTCCAAGATAAAAGTATCTAAAATTATATAAAAAAGAAGCTACTTGAATAATTTATTTGAATACTATGATTTTAATAATTTATTTGAAAAGTTATTTTACTACTTGAGTCCTAACAAATGATCGTAATTTGTGACTGTGCTTTTGTTATTAATAGACGTTGTGATGTCATGTTTACATTGTTAATGATAAATATAAAACCGAGTGAAACGTACCTACAACTAGATAATGCGAGTGAGTAGTGGCTCTCATGTCATTAAGGTCAACAAAAGTAAACGTTCATATTGTCATACAGAATGATAGTCACATTTAATTTTTCGTCCAATTTAATCACCAGGTAATTTAGTAATCTAGTAATTTAAATTAGCTATGAACTGAAGTTTAATTATCTCAAAATGATTTTTGGCCTTTTATCTTCAAGTGCATAACACTGTCCAGTTAACAGAAGAGAGATGGTAGGTCGTTGTTCAACGTAGACGACACAAACATGTGTGCTATATAAATCCAATGCCATTTCAAAGTAATTGCTATAACTTCTCCAGCAGGATGTCGCAGTGGATACTAGAGCAGTGGTGGGCGTTGGTTGTATGAGAGTCGTCTTGTAATTGACGACCGAGCGCGGACTCCGGGAGATGACACACTTCCTACTCCGAGATCACATTTTGCTATGACAGTGGTAGGAATTCCTACCTCTCTCCTTCATTCCATACGGTCCCAAGGTCCCCTGTCTTGGGACAATCTCCCAATTTTCACAATTTTGCCTTCCACTTCTTTCATATCTGATTACGTCTCTTACATTCATATGTTACATTTCACTACTTCAGCTCCTTCCATTCCCCTCATTGATACCATGTACTTGCTCTGTTAGTGATGCAATGAATCTGAGTAGAAATTGTTTGTCCACGTCAACAGGAATGAATCAATCTAATCCATTGATTGATATTCTGAGTACGGTACTTCTGACTCGGTACGTATTTGACTCAAATCCCTGCTAAGGTCATTCCATTTTGGCTCATGCTTTAATCTCGAAACGAAGTGGTCCGTTTTTTGATTTTATTTTCCGAATATTGCTAATTTATTCGACTGAATCAGGAATCAGGAAGAAGTATAAAATCGATGCTGCTTTTAAATGTGAAACTAGTCTTTTCTGAGGGTCAAGTCTCAGCGAGAGTATGTCGGACTGCTCGTAATATAATGCTGAGGACACGATTTCTCGGAATTGCGAAGGTACATTTATTTATATCTGGTTCATAGGGCATATTCACATCAAAAAGTGACTATTTGTGAAAAAAGGAATGATTAATATTTTTCGAATAATCCTTTTTTCAATGTTGATCTTAAGTGGACTATTTTCAATGTTTTTATGAAAGAATCATCAATGAGTTATTTAAAAACTCATAAATTTAAATATAATGAATTTTACATTTTTTCTGAAATAAACGAATCAAATGTTATCGGTACTGAAATAAAGTGACGATTAAAGATTTTTCTTACCAATTAGATCCTTTAAAATGTGTTGATTTTAACTTTGCATATTTTTTTTAATGTTATAAAAAATATTTAAAATATTTTATTCTAATGTGAGAATTAATGTGTTTAAATTACCATACTTCTTTAGAAATAAATAAATATTGCTTCATCGAACTTTCAGAATGTACAAAATATCCTAATTATTTTCGGTAATTATTTGGGTTAAATTGTGGGAAAACAATATATTCCATCATTATGACGTTACGGTAGCATATTAACTCCAGATAACTAAATGTGGATTTCCAATCTTGGCGTTCCCCAGCAACGCAAAATATTTCTTTCCCAAATAATCTCCCCTGAAACTAGTGGTTAGGTGAAGGAGCAGTCCCTAAGGCAGAACTTCAAATATATGAAATATCTAAAAATAAACATGTAACTGGATATTTTAATTCACAACTTCCGAGTACCTACTCGTGGAGGAGCGTTTGCAACGTCAACAGCCTTTAGGTGAAAATTGCGACGGACCGGGACTCGAACCCGGCAATCCTACTCTGGCCACAGGTGTGCTATCTACTACCTCACCTGTGCTCGAATCCCAAGTTCCAAGGTACGCGAAAACCGTGCTTAACAGGTACCAGCATTGGAGCCGTCTGTGGTCACTTATCCCCTGAAGGGGGATGTGACTCAGGTTCACCGGATCAGGCCAGGTGGAAGTTGTTTACGGACTTGAGAGTCGAAAAGGGTGGTGCAGTGGATAGCACACCTGCGGCCAGGGCAGAAATCCCTGGTTCGAGTCCCGGTCCGTCGCAATTTTCACCTGGCTGTTGACTGGATAGTTCACATCTTGTTGTGTGTGGCTGTAAATGTGTGCGTTCAAAGTTTTTCAATGAAAACGATAACCAATCTTATAAAATTATAAGTAGGCAAACAATAACTTATCATTCACTGCTAATAGTTTGTATTTAAACATGGTCAAGATTATGTTTACATAAAATTATATTTTCATAAATTTAATAAATATATTTAAAATTTTCAAGAATTTTTCTTAGAAACTTTGGAGACTTTTTAAAACACCCTTCAGTATTATTTGTTCTATTTCAGTGGAATAAAATACTTTTGCTTTAACAATTTTTCTAAGACAAAAATAACTTCTTTACTGCCTTCTAATTCTCTCTGTATAGTACAGGCAATAAGTTATGCCCCAGCACTTATTTCTTGCCTACACTACTTTTACTCACTGAACCGTCTCCTCTTGTGACATCCATTCATTGAATTCTCTTCATGGCTTTAGAACGAACTGCGCATTTTCTCCTCTTGGCTAGATTCCCATATTATCGTAGAGGTTGTATGACCGCCGTGAAATGAAGGCGGTGGATTCGGACTGCGACCCAGAATATCTCCAACCAGCACCGTATTCCGGAGTTCTTTATTTCTTGGAGCGATTTATGGTGGCCATTAAACCGAAATGCTGGGAGGTCAATGTGAAGGAACGGAATGATAATGCTCACCTATAAGAAATATAGAGCTTCTTGAAAGTCCGTATGGACCATCGACGTTATAATAAACAAATATAGTATATTATGTACTCACAGCACGTATACCACGTTAGAATCCATAACCATAAATAAACATTGTATTTTATGTTTTGTTGTTTCTATATATTACGAATACATATTTCGAATTTCTCTTCTTCTTTGAGCGTTGGTTCACAAAATAACTAATAGTTTAGTAAATATTCCATAATCACATTACGTACATTTTGTTATAAGATTTAGTTTTTTTAATTAAAAAAATCTATTATCAGCGTTCAGATGTGTGAGAACAGTTTTTTTGTATTTAGGAGAATTAAGATACTTCTTTTCTTGAATACCTTAACTGGTTTTATATAGCAGCATAACTTTTGATGTATTCAATTTATTGCTTGCAAAGGCACATTCTGTTATTTCTAAACTAAGGGTGGTCGCGAGTAAAGAGAAACCTAAGTTCGAAGCTCATGCATATAGAGAAGAAGTTTCCTCTACTTTCATATGCAATGCAAAAATAACTATAACTATTGAAATAACTGACACGAATGTAATGCTTCTTGTCACCATCATGACGATTCTTGAAAAGGGTTTATGATTAGTGGGTTTCTGCCATCGATGAAGGCTAACTTAAACCTAGTTCTTGGGATACACCCTCACCTTCTTTTTAACATCTGAAAAACTCAACCGTCAGAGGTGGAGTTAGATTTTAAGAGTACGTAATATGTTTGTTCGTTACCTTGAACATATTTAACCTATACAAAAATGATTAGCCCTGAGTCATGTAGAAGGGAATTTTCTTTACATTCACTCAAGTTTGTCTCCGTGACAATCTTAGAGTTTCTTAACACGAAAGCAGTAACACCGTATGTCCTATTTTGGGATTCCGAGGAACGAATATGATGGACACGCCCTCGCTAAGTATCGCAAAAAACATAGATAAAATTTTATTTAATTGTTTGAGTTTTAAGACATTTCTCGTAATTGTTGATATTCTCTGCTGTTTCTCTGCTGAGAGTGTACTAATCCAATGATTTCTCCCAACTAGTTCTGAGTTACAACCACTAGTTACATTGCATGTATGGGGTTATTGAAATATCAATTTTGTAAATTCATTTTTGTCAAAATCATGGTGGGCCTTGTAAAACATAGGGACTATTTTTTCAACAAGACATTCTTCTACTTAAGATGTTAATTGAAAATTGTTGGATTCATACAATATTATTGTCATATTTGAGATAATTTCTCTTATACATACCATATGGAATGTCTTGTAATGGTAAAATTTCAATTTCGAAATTTAGATGGAAAAATCATTTATGGGTGTCCCTGATATTGAAAACGTAGTAGTATTTGGCGTGTAATTTGAATCTTCTTCGTTCAAAAGACCTTGTCTTTGAAGATGTTCTATTTGTTTAACTTCCATTTTGAAGGAGGAAGAGAAAGCGTAGTTACCGATGCTGCATCTGGTGTTGATTTCATTTAAGGTTCTTCTAGCAACATGAACTTTGATTACTGATGTCGCTTATGGTACATTCACATAAAGTTTTGAATTTAATTTAATATTTTATTAGTTTTAGAGTTATTCAGAATAAAAGAAATGTATCCAAATTATATTTACCTTGGATTTCTGCACCAACCTGTAACTTCTTGAAATATTAGAGAATTTGATAACAAATTTTTATCACATTTTCTATCGCACATATTTTCTTGAATACATAACAGTGAATGTCATTATATTGAAATATTTTTGTTCAAGTGATGTGGTAAAAGCTTTAAAGGAGAAATTAATAGAATGGTCGTGAAGTCACAGAAAATATATTTCTTTCCGAGTTTCTTCTTCCTGCTTTGTAATTATGTCATACAAACGAATTTGAGAAATGTTTTTGCACTACTAGTATCTGTGGTATATAATCTTCTTCTGTTAAATATTTACATGTATAAAATTTTATTTGTCCTGGACAAACCGCGATTCAGAAGAGAGAACTACCAATGTTTCGGCCGCTCTGCTACGCATGGCCTTGTACAGGGAAATGTCCGAGTCGTACAGACCTATGGTGCAGAGTACGACAGCGAGTTAGTTATGTATGACTCTGACATTGCACTGTAGGATGACTGAAACATTGGTAGTTCTGTCTGCTGAGGTTCTTCTGCATTGGTTTGTCCCGTACAAACAAGTGCATATTGACTCCGGCCGCGGAAACCTACGTTTACATTTGCCTAGATGACTCATTTTACGCTAGATAGGAAGTTAATTTATTTAAATACGCTTCATATTCATTAACTGTAAGTATATTGAATATAAATAAATATAAATAAATAAATAATAAATAAATTTATTGTCAAAAAACAGTACAAACTGCGTATGACCACGTGGAGG
>NNCF01128502.1:364456-374589 GCA_002313205.1 Laupala kohalensis | reverse complement strand
GCCGTCCTTCCTCTATTCTCGAGTACTGTAAAAATATATCATGAAAATGATATTCGCCGAAACTCGATATTCGTTCTTACGGCAATTATTCAACTTCGCTAATCACCTTTGATTAAGAAATGCCTAATCGGTTCAACTTCCCTTCTGACCATTAACTGCCACGTGCTACTAAATTCCACTCCTCTAATCTATCACGAGCAATTGAGAACGAACCGTCTCTTCCAATCTTCCCCGAGCAATTGAGAATGAACTGTCTCTTCCAACCGACCACGAACAATTGAGAAAGAATCTTCTTTCTGACCTTCCACCTGCACTCTAGCCCCCACTCCAATCTTATGCCTCGTTTATTTCGCCAATCTGATCGCTTCCTTATTATTCACTCCACTGGCTCAGCCAGGTGCTTTCATGATTTCTAATTCCTTTCGTATTCACTCAAGAATTATTCCGTCGCTTCGTATCACGCTCAGAATGCACTCCATCTTGGCGCTACATTCAAATGGACGTTCTACGCATTTTTGTATAACTCGGCCATTACATCCCCTATAAAATTCTAATAAATACCAAATGATTCACTAACAAATCTGGATCGTTAGAATATATATATATATATATATATATATATATATATATATATATATATATATATATATATATATATATATAAAATCATTCCTTGCAAAATAATGTAATTTTTATATATGATATAAGTTAAACAAACATTTAAAAACGAATGCGTTAAATTAATACGAAACATAAGTTACGAACTCACGTCATGGCTGTCGTACATTGCAACTTCGATTTACGACTTATTTCCATATATACCAAGCATATGAATTATCGAAGACACCAATAATATTCTTCCCCCCCAAAATGCACTTCAAAATTAATTTTTTTTTATATTTAAATTTTGTCATAATTTGTCAATAAAATGTTTTTCTCATTTCATTTGCACATAGACAAAACAATTAAACACTTGTGATATTTATTATAAACTGTTTGTAAAATTGAAGCGCACAATATTTCAACACGTCCATAGCAATCTCTGCTCACGATAAATACCCATACAATTTCCCAATAAGTCCTGATGTCGCCGCTATACTACTCCATTCATGTAATTGAGGTGGTTTTGGCTTTGCTTTTAAACATTTTGTCATTCATTGCAATTCTTTAGCTAGGAGTTTACCAAATTACTCGTTTCTACGACTAGCAGAAATATCATGTAGTTCTTATATATAAATGAGTAAGTTACACGGAGGACTTTATATTATATGGGACTCTAAAATATTACTCTGAAACGATACAATATTATTCAAAACGTAACGACTTATAACACAAGAACGCGTACTCAGAAAGGTGATATCAATACACTTAAGACCGCAATGAGGTTTTGAATCACGTAATGGCTTTAATTTCCGGGGACAATAAATGACTGAGTGCTGAGGATTTAAACCTACAACTTTGGGTTTTAAAAGACTACGGTTCCCTTATATATTTTCCACATTTATGACGTTGATTAAACATTTTTATATTTTATTGAAATGGGTAATTTACAGCTAACCGTCGTTCTTTCGCGACGATAAAAATGCTGTTTAATGATAATTTATAAATGTAGTATGCAAAAATAATTTTTTAAATGATCGAATGTTTATACTGTGTATAAATTTGCACCATTTGATGAGTTTTTACCCAATATGGTGAATTTGTCTGAAGCAACGAACGAGCACCATAGCTCGCTGTCTGTTTAGGCAGGTTGCAGCAAGGGTTGGCTAGTGAACCTCTTGACTTTCTGTGCGATGCACGCGGAAACTATGCTTCCTGAGGAACATTCGGTACCTAAGAAGAGTGATTTTAAACGGCATTTCCAAGTGTTTTATAAAAAATCTAAATAAATAGTAATATTATTATTTACGTTTTTCTTTCATAATTTTCGTTTCCTTGTTATGATTTTCTATTTTTAGTGCCATTTTTTGTAATAAAATTGCAATATATTGCTTTGCCGTAAGAAATTTTCTTTGAACTATTACAAACTCATAAATTTCATTATACAGAAGCGTGGTCTCAAAGGTAAGGAAAATAAATGTGGTCCTTCCTCTGCTATCTGATAACAGAAGCCGTATTCGCGATTTAGATCTCTCGGTGCGAGGAGAAACGCACGTTTGCTCGCGTACCGCTTCTCTTGCCACCAGTGGTTGTGACGAGCCAGAGCGATATTTTTTCGCGTCTCTCTCGCACAGAAATATCACATTTTTCGTGATACATAATACCATATTATTCGTGAATGCGGGTAATCATTTATTGAGCATAGACGTTGCCAATAGATGTAGTTAGGAAATTATTTCTGTGGTAATGTCGTTTTATCACAGTACGGGAAAATGAATGAAATGACAGAGAAGAGACTAATTCAGAGCAACGCAGGATGAGTTCTGGAAGTTTCATTCATAAAAATATAAGATAAATATTTGATAACATTAATTTATGAAATAGCATATCAACATTAAATAGTAACGTTAACCTCCTCCAAGTTACTTCATTTATTTTACTTTCTAATTTATGTAGATGTGTGAAATGAAAAATATTTGATATAAAAATACAAATGTGTTTATTTACATTTTTTCTAGGTATTAATTCATTATTCAAGAGTGATTCAGTACATGTATATCTGTTAAGGACCCCCCCCACCGAGTTTGTTTGTTTTTATTTTATTTTTTTGTTTTCTAATAAACTATTTGCTGTTTGAAATGTACGTTAGGTACTATTAACGTGCGTGAATATTTTAATTGGCTTACAAGAATGGATACCAAGTGATTTACAGTTTCTCATATCGACCCCTGTTTTAAATTCAGTACATTTGATGATTTGAAGTTTAAAATCGCGATTTGATCCGAGGAGGCGTAATGAAGATGCTGTTATAGCAATGCAGTGCTGAGCATTGCCATAATAAATAAGATGATTTTTAAATTGTAATTCTTTTCTTATAATTCTATGTTGCATATAAAAAGTTTAAAAACACGTTTCACGGGTAAAATCTAGTGTCCTTTCTCTATATAAAATATTCCATAGAATGTTAGAATAAGAATGTAACTGAAAATAGTTTTACATTATTTTATTACAAATATTAAATTACGTTTACAATGTGACTTGAAATTCAAGAGTATCACCGAAAAGTCGAAATAAAAATATGCAAATAGGATTCTTATCTCTGAAGAGATGAAATCGTTCCGAAAGACAAGAACGCTCTCCAAAAAGTCTGGGTTTGAGTGACGCATCCTTTATTCCGGGAAATGTCATCCTCTGGAATCAGAGCTGTCGAAAAATCCTCCGCATCTCTGTGAGATAGCACTTGAGACGTCCAGAAAACGTATTGACATCTACCAAGGACGAGGTCCGTGTGCGGTTCTAGTAGATTTACACTTTTCTGATCATGTTGCAAACGCGACTTCAGTAAAAGACTTGAATAAATACTTCATAGGATAATAAATTACAATTAATTAACAATATTAATATTCAATAAAGGGAAAAACTTTAATATATAATGAGACAACTTTTTCACTCGTTGATAATTAAAAATATATATTTAGACAAAAGTATTAAACTATTTTATATTCTATTATATAAAACAATTTCCACCTATTATGAAATACATATAGTAATTATAATCCTCAGTAAGAAATAAATTTCTCCGGTAACCGAGGTACTTAATTGAATAATAACAACATTTGAGCGTAGATTTCCGCTGCCGCAGTACAATTTGTGCATCATTTAGAACACTGACGTTTTTTGTTTTGAGGTGACCTTCTGCATCAAGACCACAATGCCAGCAGCGTCATGTGGCCGCAACTCGTAAAATTTCCTATTCGTTCTTTTATCCATTCCTGTTCTCTGATTTTCCTTCCGGGAGGTGTATTTTTATATATACCCACAAGGCACGGGGACAGTGAGGACAGTGCTTGGGATTAGCAGTGTCATTAATACCATTATTAGGAATCTCGAATTTTGAGTGATATTATCAGTCTCCTTCAGTTATCAATATTTTGTAATAATAAATTGATAAAATATGTGTTTGCCAAATATTAATATTTGAAATCTCTTGAACACATTATTTGTAAAAAATATATAGACTGTAAAACAAGCAGATGACTAGGAGCACTTGTCATAATTTTGCTTTGGTGCATAAAAATAATAAATTCGCAACTGCCTTGGGCTTTTTCATCTGAATTGATGCTTTCGGAGAGTAAATTAGTTAAATTAGCTAATTTTTTTACAATATTTATTAGTATACTGAACAAAGGGCAACCATTAATGTTTAAAAATGTTGAACGATTAAGAAACGAAATATTTAGGGGACATTTGCGTTTTAATGTATATGATGATTTTAGAATTAATGGTTGTTTATATATTTGCTATGCTCTATTTATTACTTCCCGAGCAAAGACAGTAAAATCAGATGGTGTGATATAAAACCATTGTTAGTTTACGATTTCATATACTAAATCGTGTTTAGAAGAGCAATTGTTTTAGAATACAGTATTTCATATATGCTGAAAGAAATTATTCAAAGCCTCTTAGTTTGAATTCATGTCAATGTGAAAACCATTCGTAGCATTCTCAATATTTCTTTTTCCTCTCCAATTGAAATCTGTGTCTCGTGGCACTCAGTTCGGCTAATTCACTGGTCCAGCGTCGCATTTTCTATTAGTGAAGAGAGGGGCGATAACAGTTCTAATCAAATGGAATGTACGAGCCCACGCGGTGAACTAGTTCCAGAGAGGCAATGTGTGTTCCCATAATTAGTTCGCCAATTTTCTGGTTTGATTGTACATTCCGGAGTTTGCCCATATCGGTAATCGGTTAGGCGGTAATCAATGGGAAGGGTATTGCAATTTGATTCTTCATTTTCCCCGCATGTTGAAGCATTGAATGTCCTTTCTTTCCTCGAGTAAGGTATATATTTCAATAGTTACTAAAGAATTTTTTTATTAAAAATTATCTTTAATATTCAAGTACAGACACAATAGCGTAGAAAATCCATGATACAAATTAATGCGGCAAAATTAATTGTGAAATATATCATTAGATGATTGAGCGACATTTTAATAATACTATTTTGTTCTAATGAGGTTGCTGCTACACCATAATTAATACTTAGCACTACAAATTAGTAATTAGTGATATTTAATTATTGCTAAAATATTATTAGTCCCAAATGCAAAATTTGAATGTTTACATAAAGGAAATTTAAAAACATTTTAACGCATGGCATTCTGGTCTCTACAAAATAACAATACCTACTAATTTAAATGAATGAAAAAGTGAAATTTGTATGTTTCTCCTTATATCAGTTTGGAATAAAAAATGAGGTGAGTAATCTTTTAACCAATTTGGATAACAAGACAACGACGATCCTCATTATTCAGAGGTTACAATTCCATAACTTCATTTCATAATAAAATTTTATAATGAAAATACATTTCCTGGGGTTTATTGCATGTAAACTAGTATAATGAAAAAAAGTTGCTCTTAATTTAAACAACTTTATAATAAAAGTCGATTTTGCTTTCAATATCGTTCAAATATTAGCGATTTTTACTTCATTCTAACATTTAGTCAGTTGTAATAACAGTAATAATATCAACATTCGAAAAAAAATATTAGATTTGTGTTCACACTGGTCTGGGAATATCATAAACAGCAAACGTATGTGACTTTAATTAAATTCAACAAAATTCTCGCGAGATATACAAAAGAGATAATTCGGAAGAGGTTATTTTTAGAATATGGTACTTCAATTCAATTTTGAATGCTTAACTGTGTACGTGTGGGTCTAGATTTATAAAGCATTAAAATTTTTGAAGTGCAACGTATTTAGGTACCTACGAAAATGCTGGGGAGTAAACTAGCTCTTCGTATCGGTTAATCTAACTTCAGAGTGTGGAGTACTCGCTTCCTAAACTGAATACACTCGAACGAGTGACTGGTAATATACTATGTTTTATTTTCGAGTGTTGTTAATTTTTTATTACATTATCAGTAAACATTGCAAAAAGCAAATGTACATAATTTTCATTTTAATTTCTCTATTTTTTTACAAATTGATGTTGACAAAGTAATTTTTTAAATAAATAGATAATTATTGGTTTCTAAGATAACATTCTTAAAGAAGTTTCACATAACCGTGCAACTTTATGCACATTCAGTTTTTTTTAAGAACTGGTATGTCAGTAACCTCTAATGGATGCTGTAATAGAGCATTTGAAGATGAAACTGGAAATATTCTATCGCCATGGGAGTACAATTGTACAGTCTATGGGTAACACCAATTTTCTTGAGAAGGTGATTCCTCTCACAAATACAGCGTAAACCATATGCATTGTTTGCAATTCTTACAAGTAATAGAGTTGATACAAGTCTTACAAGTAATAGGATTTTATTGGTCTGTAGAACTTATTTGTTTCAAATATCCCGAAGAAGGGTACAGAACGTAAAGGTTAATTACATAAAACATTTGCACTGTTAGTCTGTACACTGTTTTAGTTTTGTAGACTGAACGTATAAGAAAGGAACATATACAGTAAATTCATGGTTCAGAGTAAAGAGGAGCAGGGAAGCCATGTAATTTTCCCCCTTCTGATTTTCCCCCCACTTCTACATGTTTATTCCCGACCAGGAAAAAATTATTCCACTTATTCCACCTCTCGCTATTGTCAATAATCATTATCAAAATTAAGCTCTAATTTCAACTAACGTGCCAACAATGTTTCATGGAATGTATGTACATCATTATAGAAAGTTACTCTATAAATCTTTATCAGAAAAATAAATGAAAACATGTTTCACAAGTTTATGTATAGTGTATATAGTATATCAGAATTAAATAAAAAAATTAGAAAACAAACTGTGAGGTTCTTTTAAGTATCTCCTCCTGAAAATGACATTTTCTTGATAATTTATAAATTACTGTAGTGATACATGAGGAACAAGCTTCAGAAATCCCCCCATTCAATTTCCTTTAACTCGAATACCGAGTAGGCAAAACACCAAAATTGAGATATACGGTCTCAAGGCAACGTCACAAATGTCGAGTGAACATTGAAAAAATTATTCCCATCCGAGACAGATGACAATGCACCACTTACACAATTATCTACATGTTCAGTTTGAAACGTCATAAGACTTTCGTTTGTCGTTGAAATAAATCTCGAATTTCACGTTAAAGCGTAACGTCGTTGAGGAGCGCTAGAACCCTTCTCTACAGGGCAAACACGAGCGAGCGAAAGCGCTACGGAGGGCGTCAGTAGTGATCTTTTTATGGGCAATTTTAGCGATCGCGTCAAAGCTCCTTTTTGTTCACCGCTCTACTTGGTTCCAGGCGTTCCCTCGTCCCTGCCCTTCTCTCTACGAGCCGTCGGAAACGTTTGACACTATGCCCTCTTTATCATACACGTGACTTTCGTTCCGTAATAAGGTTCTTCACTTGAAAATAATTGAAGTGATGAAACATTGATATTCTTGTTATTATATGTTAAATTTCTTTGAAAGAAGTTACATCTGCCTGGTAAATCAAAAATATACATTTCTTTTGACATGTCTGCATGCTTACAATAGTATAAGTATTAGATAATTAAGAGTAAATGGAAAAGTTCTAAATGAGAAAAAACTCGCGGAAAACGTTCTCTTTGGTAACACTAATAATGTGATAATCGATATGTGGGCCTTCTGTTGATACATTAATTGCTATGATAGACATAAGATAGCGTGGGCGTATACATGATCGTGACGCTAATATGTATTTTGTTATAACTATGCAGGATATCTGTATTAGAATATACTATATTGTTTACTATTCTGTAATAAAAAAATTCCTAACTAGGAAAAAATTTGTTTACCAAGGAAGAGTTTTTCGAAAATCACAAATGGCATGTCGAACATTTTCCATACTTTAATTTTGGCATTTACAACGGTTTCAACAACACATTAAGTTTGGATCAATTATTAATTTTTAAAAGCACCATTAGTTTTAACATCAAACATGTAATCTTTACTGATGTTTTCATATTTCGTATGGAAATTCAATTGTGATAAACATGTGTTAAATTGAATGATGTTGGGGATAGAATCACTCACCTTTCGTACGTTTCGCATCTCTATTCGAAATATAAATTATTTATTAAGTTGAAAACGTCCCCTTTGCAATTATGTCTTGAGATATGAATCTGAAATTGTTGTTCTATTTTATATTTTTGGTGTAAAATATTGTAACGCGATTAAGGTGTATATTAAATTCAATTAACGTACAAATATTTAGTTGTAGTATCAGATTATGATTTACGTGCAACACTAAACAATATGAGTTCGGAAAAAGTGTGGAAGATATTTACACAATTTTTCCTCAATTTAAACTACTCAGTAAGAGAGTAAAATTATATGTAACGTTAATTATTTTTAAAGTGGAATCTTCATCTTAAGGAATCGTAATCCTGTAAATTTATATTTCATATATGTCGCGTTAATAGTTGAATTAATATAAAAGAATGATCACTTTCGGTAAATTCTGTGAGGTCATAATAGTAGAACTATTTGTTGATTTCCCTAGTTACCTTGAAGAATTATAAGTAATTGGTAGTCCACAATTTTTGATTTAGTAAATAATTTTCATTTACTGTCATTACCACCATTAATTAATAATACTAACAGCGATGATCTAGTTGTAGCATCTTGACCTCCATAGAATTGCCGAGTTGTAGAGCATGGTTACAAACCCTGCTCTACCAGTTACAACCAGATGAGGTTCTCAGCTGGAAAATCCCTTAACTACTCCAGAGAAAAGTCGGCTCTCCTGCAACCCAATGGCTCCTCTTCCCTATAGCAGACCTCATGGCCTGGAACTCGCCGTAAGACATGAAATGAATAAACATGAATAATGTAAGATGTGTTTATGATATATCCATACTGTTTAACCATATTTACAACATAATTATTAACATGCGTCAGGAATATTCAATAATGCAAGTCATATGATGCATATAATTTTTTTCAAAAAAATATTTGAGCATATAATTTTTATCCCAATTAATGAATAATTGTTAGATGTTTTTACTTTTTTCTTTATTTTTGTGGGAGGGGGGGAGGAGTTACATCCTGATTTTCAGGGGGGGTGTACAGACAGTGTATATGAAATAGAACATATTTCCTGCTACGTTTGCGGTTATTTTGAAGGTATCTGCTGAATACACGCAGGTGGTTCCGTCAGTCGATGTAATTACTGATCGGTATTTCAAAACTACACGGACGCAACCTACTGTTCCATACCGTTGAATTAAGCTATATACTAAGCATAGAATCCGTTAGGTTGTGTTCTCGTAAGTACTGCGGTCCACAACTTCTTCAAATATATCTCGTTCGCGATACACGATACTTAAGCAGAAATTAATCCATGAAATGCAATTAGGATATTAAATTGGAGGTTAAATTTATTACGATCCAGATGAAAGAAAAAATTAAAAAACGCTTTATCAAATGTATTTCTTGAACATCTAAAACTTTTTAACAATGATGCTGATGATTACTTGTATATAATGTTTTGTGTCAAACTATTTTAGTTTGTTTACGTATAATAGTATTACCTTGTTCATCGGACAACAGGGATATTATACATAGTGTCTTCAATCACATTTGTTTTCACTAAAATAAAGCTTTCCCTTCACCCAACTGAAGAATGAAAAATAATAATAATTGAATTTTAAGTAAGTAAAACGAATTTAAAAGTACATTGGAAAGAACTTTTCCCATATTATTTCCATATTATGGGATGTAATGGATGAAAAAGGGGTATTACGATAAATTATACGCTAGCAACGGATATATTACAATATGTAAATTACTTTTCCCGTGAAGCAGGAACAGTTTCACAGCACAAAGTCGTATGAGTAATTCTCATATCTCTTATAAAAGTTCCATAATATTGCCGGAATAAATTAGATTATTTACCAACTTTAAGTTAAGCGATGGGAGGAAATAAGAGTATGAAACACATTTCTGAAGACATTTTAAAGTACAGAGGGAGTCAGTGAAATCGAACACTTCATGTATCTCCTTAACACGGAGGAATCGAGGTGAGTTTCTACCGAGATAATAGT
>NNCF01128502.1:311167-364006 GCA_002313205.1 Laupala kohalensis | reverse complement strand
GGGAGGGGGGGAGGAGTTACATCCTGATTTTCAGGGGGGGTGTACAGACAGTGTATATTTTTTAAATGGAATTATTTTTTCTGCGCTGCTTTAATGCCCATGAAAAGATAAATAGAAAAATGTATCTTTTATTAATTTGAAAGAATGGGAAAAGAGAAACAGCTCTTAATATTTTCATATATCCGAATTAAACATTTGGAAAGGAAGTGATCTTCACGCTGAGTCGAATTCTTACAACTGAACGAGGAAAGTTTCAATCCCGTTCATTATAATGGCGAATGTTTAAATATTGGCGACGCTGTTACACAACTGTTCTTAATTCAAATTCAATACATTTTTTGCCACTTTTCTTTTCTTGAGCTTAAAAAATGTTCTTATATCTATTTAAGAATCAATGCAAGTATCAATAATTTAGCCAATGAACAAGCAAGAAATAATTTGAATACGCCAAAGAATTATAATTAATTCCCTGTCACTCACCATCCCAACTAATCCTGTATATCTGTTTATTCCTATGGTGCGATTTTATCTTTCTCCCGCTCTTTCTTCTACTTGTATGTGACTACATTCTCCCGTATGACGTGTGTCCGATTAGGCACTTGGATTCTTACGGAAATTATGGGATGGTTCCATAAACGTATTAGTAAGTTGCCAGTTTGTTGGTATGCTAGAATTGGTTATATCACGAGTTGGCAGAATAAAACAACGATTGGTACCAGCTAACGTTTCGGCACTAGTTTATGTTATGCATAACTCTTTGTTGTAATGAACTACATGTATTTATTTTCTGATTCATTGGTAACATCAGTGTACATTAACGTTTGTTTTGTTTTGCGATGTTCACTGTTATGTTGTTAATGTATAACTGTTTAAATCCTTTGCCATAACGACACTCGTTCTTTGTTCTCAGAACCTCTGCTAGGTGGAGTTGTCACTAGTTACGAGTCACGACTTACAACATTAATTCTGTTCAGTGCTCTCCGGCAGTGACATACAGCGCATCACTCTCCAGATGGCTGTTTTTAGCTATATTATAACTTTGTATATATGTGTTTTATGGAAGATTTTAAATATTTGATATGATGCTAATAATACCACTTTGGATACTCGGTAATGTCCTACATTTGACGTAAACAATGGTTGTTATTTAGTATGTCTTATTATATTGTCCACATATTACAGCTCTGAAGATGGAGCAATAAATGCTCCGAAACGTTTGCTAGTACCAATCGCTATTCTATTCTGCCAAGGCGTGATATAACCAATTCCAGTAAACTTATTATACCATGTAAATTATCATACTAAAAATTTACTATGCACTCGACAATACTACTTTTAAGATTATTTTTTCCAGCCATTTTGATAATAAAAAAACCTATCACTCTTTGAAATGATAATGATAAAAAATAACTCTTTAATTAATATTGAATTTTTTAAATGTGTAATTAACGGTTATATAATGAAGAGTTTTCGGACCGTAGAAAATTATATATTCATAATAATATTCGTAATTTTTTTGTCCTGTAATTTCAGTTAGAAATTATTTATTTATGATTATATTTTCATGATAATCAATTGTATTTCTCGAGAATAATGCAAAATAATCAGAATTTACGACTCCGGTCAAACCCCTTTATTATCTCTGTAATATAATATGTGTGTTGTCATGAATCCATATGCGCATCAAATCCTTCAATATTCTGAGAGATGTGTATAAATCATTGCTACTTATTTTTCATTTATTCCATTGGAAATGTATGCAATTATATGCTTATGGTTAAATAGCAATTGTAGTTGTCGTATTGCAAACTACCTTCATCATACGAATAATAGTTTCATAAACAAGTTAATTTTAGTGGATTTGCTCTACAGGAAGTAGCTTGAAAAGTTAACTTACACACTCAAAAGAATAAAACAATATTGTTCACTCTGCTTCAATGTATTAATATATACATTTTTAATGCGGAAAAACATGAAATACGAGGACAGGAAATTAGAAAATTTGGATGTAAACTATTTTTTAATCTGTCAAAAGAGATGTTTCGATAACCAAATTAAAATCGAGTGCACATGAAAAACTAAGTCTATTAAAATTGTACCTTATCGCATGGAAAAGTCTCAAGGAATTCTAGTATTATATTATCCCGTTTACTTCCTTACATCAATCTTTAATCTCCCGTGTTAGTCATATTGTAAATATTTTGTTTAGACTATTTATTTATACTTCTGGATTTAAAGTCAAAATAATTATTGGTTTGGTCTTAAATACTAAAATTCATGTGANTCTGGATTTAAAGTCAAAATAATTATTGGTTTGGTCTTAAATACTAAAATTCATGTGACCTAACAAGTGGTTTAGAACACACTCGAATTCTTTTGTTGATTTAAAATTTCTAGTCAAAGATTTAGTTGCATAAGAGTTCTTGTTCTATATAAATAAAGTACGTGAAGAAATTAGGATGACTGAAATTTTAATTATACTTTATACTCCGACGTCTTAACATAAATGCAAAATTTCGTTGTTTGTTATTTTTATTCATAAAAGTTTCAACAAATTTTCATAATAAATATGAAATTTTATTTCTTCTTTTACAGGTTAGCTGATCATCTTTTTTCTCGAGCACCGGAATGGTATGTTTTCCTTAGGTTAATTTTTTTTTCAAAAAAACTTGTTTAAAAAATTCGAATATCAGCATCTGATACATTCTATCTATTTATTTCCTCAATTTTTGGAAATATAAACGAAGTGATAAATATAAAGATTTTAAATTTATGTTGTTATCTATGAATAACTGTTTTATGAGTTTCATGAATTGGATGTTTCATGAGTTTTTTAATTTGTTGTTGTTTCTCTATCATACATTTTTTGGAACTTTTATCCCAAAAGTTGAGGATATCTTATTTTTCAATCTAAAAGAAGTTAATTGTAACTTTTGAAGTCTTGTTGTATCCAGCCAATTCCGTTTTCTTTATTTTATTTATTGATCTAAGTTTAACTCGCACCTCAAAATTTTTTTTTACCGCCTCTGTTATTTTATAAATAAATTGTACTGGGTTCTTGAGGTACTGATTATATTCCTATTATTTCAAATTCCAATTAACCTTTATTTTCCCTCTCCAGAGAATTTACAAATAATACAAAAAAAAACGTGGAGATGCGGTATTATGAAAGAGATCCACCGTAATAAAACGCATATCTCAAATTACATGAGCGTATATGTGATTTGACAAGGGAATGTTGTTCAATATGAGGCAGAAATTGATACCGAGCTATGTTGTCATATCACCGAAAAATCGCTTACGTCTCTATTTCTTGCAAAGACATAAAGTTTTTGCAATTTACCCTCGGTAAACCAAAGTATTCTAAATTTTTGGAATTAAAAATATGTCATGTGGAATACAGGTATATGTTTGAACCGTGTTTTATGAGGTTCACCCTTTCCACAACTTTCCATAAAAAACACGCCATTACAACTACTCACAACTAGGGCTCCTGCGCAACATACGAAACTTTTTCTCATAGCTCAACCAAGAGTTAGATTGAGAGGTTATACACCATCCCCTTGGCTGACGTCACCACCCTCATTGCCCCGTCGCGAAATGGAGGAAACGTGTTTCCCTTAATTCTATTGCCATCCCGATTGAACTGGTCTGCTTCCTTATGTAGCAGCCACAAAACCACGGTGGCGTAAGGAAAGAGTAGCTACTGAAGATGAGACTCTTTGATGTAATTAGATTCTCGACTGAGTTTGAGGTTTTCGATTCTGGGATTCTGAAGATTTTCTTACAAAAGAAATGAAAAAAAATATTGGAATTTTAAGAGTAACTTTCTCTTTATTTAATTGCTAGTACATTTTTAGTTTACTGAATAATATCATGGAGTCAAATTCATGGAAGTATTTCAACAGGCGTTGCACCTGTAGAAGACTAAGGAAAACCCCTTCTTTCCATTTGAACTTCAAATATATCCTTTTTATCCAGAGGACAATCATCCTTAACAGATGAACCTGGGAATACTCAATTAAATCTCGAGATGAATAACAGTAGATAACAGTACATGTTTAAAACAATAATAATATATTGGATTTGGAGAAATAATAATTTGTCATTTGACAGAATGACAAAATCTTTTATTGCTTGTAGTCCCCCAAAACACAAATCTTTCGTTTTCGAAACATTCTTTATAACATACCATAATTGCTTTTTGGAATCGATCTATGTACTTTTTTTATAAAAAATATATATGATTTATGTCTCAGTCGTTTTGTTCCTTGCAGGAACTGGCATAGGTCATAGGTCACAAAAATTATTTCACACAAGCGTGTAATTGTAATATGCAAGATTTACTTACACATTTCTTTTTCAAAAGAATTGAAAATTATTTCAGAATGAATGATGCCCATTTTTAGAGATTACTGTTGAATTCTCTTTGATCGAATAAAGATTTTCTATCGTTTGAGCTTGATCTGATAATCTTCGGATTGGGTGTAGATCGAAAATTCGAGTTTTCCTCTCCCAATCGCATGAATCACTTGTTGAGAGCTAATCCACCGTCGACAGTTGCTGGATGCTTGGAATTTGACGACCATTGACGTGCATGTCGATGCCTTAGAGATTTACCGAATGTGAATCGAACTCAATTTTCGTCCCCATACATTCGTCTCGTTCATAGCAGTTCATTTAGATTTTAACACTCGCAATATTTCTGCTATCACAGGCTATATAAATGGTGTCACTGTACATTTATTGTTTTGAATTGAATGAACCAGTCACGTCGCTCGTCATTTGAGTTGCGATACCGATTTCCTTAAAACACTGCACATGAATGAATTTAAAAAAGAAATGTTTGGGACAATCAAGAATGTTACTTGAAATGTACTAATATTCAGTAATTGTTCAATTTACATTGAAAAGATATTGAAAATGGTTGGTCCATAAATTGTACAAAAGATAATATTATACAATTATTGTACTCTGCTGAAGAATTTATAGACTGCAACACTTTTACACCCCATTAGCGGAAACCATCTGTGCCGGAAATGCAAAATGAAGATAGTAAATACGAATAACACACGCGAAGTTAATATACGCAAATAATATTTTAAAAAATTGGTAAGGATTAGTAAGATGAATAAAAATCATAATACAAGAGAAACCTAATATGATGTGATGGAAGAAGTAATCGAAATAAGTAGTTAAATAAATCACACGACATTGATTTGACAGTTCACAATATTATATTTTGATATTTTCCTTCACGCAAGGTTTCGGACCTTAGTCAGGTCCTCAATCAGGTATTAACAAATGTAAATTTCAGAATCAGTGTTTCCGAATGTTATGTTCCTTGGAATGGAGAAATTTTGAGATGTTTATATTTTGTTCTGATTATTATCACTTGTATACTCCAAAAAATAAATCTTCCCTCGTACATCTTTCTGAATTAAGATAGCTTAAGATAATTGAATGAATATTTAGCACGTAATACAAAATACACTGGAGACATCATTTACTTCACGTAAAGGACAGAAGCTGCAATTCGATTTACAAAAGTCTCAAGTTATCTTCATGTATTATGGTAATTATATGTATTGTGATCAATTTCATTTATGGTTATTATATCACAAGTATGTTATTACAGTAACTTTTGAATCCATTTGAATAGTTAACCCGAATCTCCTACTACTTATCTGCACATGAAGGCATGCGTTAAATCCGAGTGGAGCCAGATATACTCGCAGATCTTAAATCAAACAGTAAGACAAGAAAAAAAACTTAGAAACGTATAATGTATAAGAACCGGATTGTAAAGAGAATGCTACAATTAATTTAAAATAACTTGTTTTTCCGTGTCTGATTTTTCTAGCGATGTCCAGGAAAATCATATTTCCATGTTTTGACTCACTCGCTGACCTTGTTCATAGAAGTGACCTGGTAGATTTTCTTTGATTAAAAACATCCAAATAGCATTTTTTCGGAGTCATATAGCTGAAAAATTCGAGGGTTTCTCAAGGCGATAAGTAAACCGCGAGTGAGGTTGTTAAAACTACTGACGCAAATAAAAAAGCTTTGGTTGAAAGTCTATTATCAAGTTCATTTTAATGGCTGTAAATGGTTAGTTTTTCATCACTGGAAAACATTTTTGCGAATAATACACGTGAAATTATGCTTACTCTTAGTTTTAAAACGGTAAAGTAAAAGGAGATCCCATTACGATTTGCAGTAGTGTAAACTTTGCACGAATTCGTTTCTCCAAGGTGTTTACTTGGATATTGCAGTAAAATGTGATTATACCCATCACTCATTTGAGGCGTGAATTAAAAAAAAACTCCATGAGTTATCTTTCCGAGGTTCTACAATATACTATTGCAATAGTGGTAGTACACTCTAAAAAAGTAAAAGGAATTTTTTTTTCATTATATTAATTGGGTGAACATTCATTATTAAATTTAAGTAAATTACGTTCCTTCAGAAATAAAATTGAGTAAATGATATTTACTGAAGATAAGATGACTTAGATGAAATGAAAGAGATGTTTTTCTTTAAATTTTTAAAAGAAGATGTAGTCATACTATCCAATTTTTTGTTTTTTATAATTCATAAATCCGTCACCCTTCTCATCACACAATGGAGATCACCCACCACTGATGATGACCGCCACGTGGGCGAAAAGGCCTTATACAATAATGTATACACTACCAACACCGACCCTCGACATACAACTTCTTTACATACTTTCAAAGAAAAGAGTAAAATTTAATATAACATTTAAAATATTTATATTTAATTTATCATTATATTTAATTACTGTTGATATATTTCAGGAGATTTATTAGTATAAGGATTAACCTATATACACTTCTGGTCACACAAAAATTAAATCACCAGACACACTATTGCTGTTCACGTTAGTCGCGCCCAACAGTTATCTAAAACCTACTGGTTATATCATAGAAACTCGGCTTGTCGCTGGTCATTGTAGACATTGTAGAGATGATTAAAGATGAGTTGTACTATGGACCCCCAAACAATGATGCATTGAATTCCTTTCTCATCTCAAAAAAGTTAGTTAAGGAGACATTGAAAATGAATAAATACTTTCTGTCAAGCTATATGATATAACTATTTTTTGATATTCTCCCATTTTAAGGGAATGCAGTATTTCACGAGAAATATTTTGAATCCATTAACATTTTTCAATATCTTCCGTACTCCTCCCGAACAGAATATTCATCTCGTAAATGAGGTCGGAAATTCGACGCTTTCTACAATTTTTTATCTTTTTACTCAATGAATACCTCAATAAAAAGGGCATTCATATTTAGATGCATATTTGAAGAAATACTTAGAAGAATGTTGAATATCTATAATAATATTACTTTACTTGAATATATATTACAAACTTATTATTCTTATGAGAGTAGACCGGATGTTCAAGTCTAAAATCTGAATATTGAAAACCTATACTTACTATATTTATCCTTCTATAGAAATATAAAAAAGGTAAATGTAATTTTTTGTTGCGAGTAAACGAAAAAAATACAGCATAAGGAAACAAAGCGAACAATACATATGATTGGAATAAACTCCGGTTAAGAATTATGATTAACTTTGGTACCGAAATATTTGCTAGGTTATTTTAAATAATATTATGAACAGTACATTAAAAATTGAGTTCATTATTGGCGAACTTATTATTAACTGTTTTTTTTCTTTCTCCTGGTTTTCACTTCGTAATGATGAGCATGTTGGCCAGCCTCTATGTTCAAATTATGTTTCCTTTTTCATGCTTAATTCACTAATATATTTATTTCTCCATTTTTTTCACGAATATCTGCTGGATTCTTTGTGATTTATTTTTTCCTTCTTTTCACACTAAGGACTTTCAGATATCCTTGTAAAGTGTAAACCATCAGTTACATATCAGATGAATACAATTTACATTTACTTTATTTATTTTGAGTCTATCCTTTTGTAAAAAAAAATCTTTCTCTTTCAAAATCTATTTTAGGACTTCACTTTTACTGAGTGACCATCTTAACCAATCTTGTATTGCCTGCTTTTCACCATACTTAAGGAAATTGGTTGTGAGAGGAAAACGCAGGAACTCTTAAAACACTAGAAGGCGCTCTATGCACTCAATGAAATTGTAATCTATTTTTCGAAATGGCATTTTCGAGTAAAAAGTGATGACTTCTGATTTCATACAAATTATTCTCTCTATAAATATCAACTTCTCGTTAATAGTACATTACCTTCATAACAATGAATAAAGAAATAATATTTATTGTTAAAAAAGCAGTTGCAAACTGAGTATGATCACGTGGGGGATACAAACTAAGTTACTCTCCGGAAGCTAGGGACCATCCCATCAATTCCGATCAACGGCTCAAGGGCATTGGTGGATTTAATACTTATACAAAAAAATATTTAATAAAATACGTATTTAACCTATTATTATTACAAAATGAATCGTAGATATAATGTGCAATGAAAATTCCAGATTAATGATTACAAAAATTTTAATGACATTGCCGCCTATGGAAAATTCGCCACTACTATGGAAATAAAGTAAACACGTAGTAATGTGTAAACGAAAATATTCGTATGCGAAATGAAGAAACATTATATAATGCATGTGTAATATCGACATAAAATAACTTTACGTTGAACAATACAGTTTTCTTCTATCAGCAAGCAATATGTTCTAAATTGACTCTTTTGAAAGTCTGCGTAGTCTTTTTTTTGTCTTGTCTTTGACTTTGAAGGGTCAGAGACTTTGAAGGATTTTCTTTATTTTTAACGACGTTGGGAATAATTGAATGTAAATATTTTATTTTATTTAGAAAGTGATACCGCATAATATAGGGCACGCATTCACAGAAGAGAGTGCATGACTCGACCAAGTTATATGTAACATTTGTAATGATTTAAAAGTTTTGAGTTTACCTTCATTTTAAACTATTTATGATTAGTGAACGTTTAAATATGACTATTGCATTTCTTTAAAATACCATACATCATTTTGAGTAACCCTGCGTATGTTGGTCCCCCTCAATCCATTCTCTTCCCTTATACAAAGTTTAGCAAAAATTAACCGTATTAGTGCATTAACATTATTTAATCGTATTATTTCATATCTTTTACATTTTCCCCTTTAGATTTTTTTACCGTTACAAGCGAGTTTTTATTTGTCAAAACAGTGGTAGAAGTCATTTTCAGAAAGCATGCTCATGGTGTCTTATGTTTTTTGCGGCTTGAACTGGCTGAGTAGCTCGGTTCTCAAAATAATAACTTTTTTGGGATAGGGATTTGGCACACAGTCCGTTTCATATAAACTAATATTTCTAAACGTATAAGATGTTATTCTATGCCCTCGAAATGTGTTGACGAGTGAATTTATGGAGACGGTAAACTTCATGCCTTCTTTCAGAACGGGTTTTCTGAGCACATTTATTCCGTCGCACGGGCCAAACCTTCATTTCAACGCTTGCATATATGTTAGCGAAATTTTGAGTGAAAGCATTCATGTGGTTTAACTTGAGATGTATTTAGGTAGACTTAACAAAATGAAGTGGGAAGTGTATAACCATCTATACTGAAAATATCAGATACGGAATACATTTTGTTTTTTATCTGATTTCTCTAGTGAAACTTTTCAAGGGCAGAAATATTTTGAATCAGTCGTAGCGTCTTTGACACAACTATAATGATATTGTAAATATTTTGTACCCGTACTTCAAAATAATATCCATTTTAAAACAGAAAATAAAGTTCACATAAAACTATGCAACTTTGTAAAGTAAAGTCCACATAAAACTATGCAACTTTGTAAAGTAAAGTCCACATAAAACTATGTAAGTCCAAGTACTGCTCCTCCAAAGAGAAAAAAATTTGTAGAACACATTTAGTGTATATTAGTCCATAGTTACTGTTTAAGAAATTATATTGTCGTTACCTCATACAATTTAAAAATATATCTTGCAAACTTTTATATCTTTTTTAACGTCTGTGGTTATAATTATTTACATTGATTTCATGGTTTACCATTCTGCTTTTATATGGCATGGAAAAGTAACTAATTGTACACGGGACGAAATGGACCTAAATGTTGATCGTGGTTAATATTTTGTGCGTTTCTTAAAATACTCATAGTTATATTTACGTATTTAAAATTATCATTGACAATATTTTTATTTTCTCATATACGTAGTATATAGAAAGTTTTGTAATTGTGAAAAAAATTCGAAAGTGAGATTTCGACGGAAATATCTGTTTGGGTTATCCCTGATTCTGAAAAAGTGGTTTTCTGCATAACGTTCGTCCGTCTGTGCGCAGCGATTCTGAGTTAAGGGATGAATCAATTTAATTCACATTTCGTATTTACGATAGGTTTTACTCGTTGTCGATGCACGTGCTCTATTGCTTTTTACTTTGAAACAAAAGGGTACTTTACATGAAGATCAAAGTACTCTTTTGAATGTTTCTCAAAAACGGCTTTGCTTAAACTTTCTATATGTAAAGTACAATTAGTATGCATTTCTTTCGCGTTAGCGGTATTTCGCTTGAAAGTTTGGTACAGAAAATACGCAGTAAAATAATTTATGTCTGCTACACTTACACATTAGCTTACTGTTTCAAGAAGCTTGAATAATATTTAGCAGTGTAAATGGACCAAACAGACGTAGAATACACTTTTCGTAAACTGAAATGAGAGATACAATAAAGATAAAATACATAGCAGGACAGCAAACGCATTGCATATACGAAAATACATCTTCTGTCTACTACTAAATTACATTTACATAACACTTTTGCGACATTTATAAGACTGATAAGTCACTATATGTTTTTGAAATAGTATTATAAAAATTTATTTTACATCCAAATTTCGAATTAAAGGGAGTAATAAGAACATCTAGCGACTTTGAGCATGAATAGAGCACTGAAATACGACGAAAGATAGAGGACCACGCTAGAAATGACCCTTTCACTACATAATTTTTTCTCACTCTATGCTGCAGACGGAGAAACGTACATGAGAATGTATGTGCAATGTTTTTGCACCACTAGTTCTTTCGATCCGTGAAATATGTTTCTGAATGAGACAATACTTCATTAACACACATGCGATAATTTGAAAAAGTCTTGAATTTTTTCGTTAAAATGCCTGAATATATAATTTTGATGATCACTACGGTTACGAGCTACTTCATTTCATGGCTTAGATTTAGAGAGAGATGATGTGGTTTCATAGAAGACATTCATACATTTACAGCAGGTTTAGTGACCCTGATGTGGGAAATCAATGAACTAAATATTTTTTCCTCTTGTTGTTAATTTTCTTATCCTATTAGAATATAATTATAATACTCTCCACCGTTAATCACTTTGTTAGAACCCTATTACAGAGACTGTTTTCTTATTTATTTTGACCCTAGATCTACAATGATCCTCTTATCTACAATTTAAATCGTAACAAAGTTCAGATAATCATCACATTAAAGTTCACACTACATTTCTTTTTCTAACAATTTTCCATTGTTCATTGTTGACTTTATATGCAAATGTTGTTCATTTCTTTCCTTCTTATCTCTTTACCTGGATTTCTAGTCTACTAGTGGGCGAAGTCGTCACATTACGTTGGTTGTATAGGAGCCTATTACACTGCGGCCACTACTGGCGGTGGTCGAGCTCCACCACTGCTCGGGCAGTCCAATGTCACTGGCGCAGTCTCCTATTCAATGTTATTGGACGACTTCCTCCACTCAGCCACTTGTGATTTAGAGAGCAATAGGGTCCTTTTGCATGTATCTTTCAGTCTTTCCTTTCAGCCATATTCCTTCCCTACTTCTCTCATTTCAACATTGCCTCTAAACTATATCACCCTTTGTGTCTTCTTTGTCCTCCTCCGTATTCTTTACTCGCGGGACGCACTCATTTGCCACGTGTGGATGAAGATGTGAGCGCAGGCTGTGCATAATAGATGCGGGCAACCAAAGACTCTGAGAGTGGGGATGCTGATGGATCGGTTGGTGACGTACGTCTCAGCCTCTCGCTATCCTTGTATCCCTCTGCTCCTTCACCCCTTTCAAACCCCACTCCACGCTCACTCTCTGCCGCTCTTTTCGTTCTGTCGATCGTGATCAAGCCTCGCTCGTGGGAAAATAGCAGTTGCCGCTCATGAGGGGCGATTACGAGTATGAATTTTTGATCTGTTGTGCGAGGAAGGAGGCTCGTGTTTTTCATGTCAAATAACATACTGCTTTTTCAGAGGATGAGTAGAGTTGAAATGAAAGAATATTGGAGTGCGTTGCCGAATTGACCGATCATTTTGGTATTGATCGAGGCGGTTGGTAGTAATTAATGATGGCAAATACAAACAACGTAGCAACTAGATACTGCGTGAATACGATGTTAGACGTAAATTATTCAAACTGCTAGAATACCTTATAGTATTTGGATTTCTTTTGTATATTTGGAACAAAGCCTCGTATAAACATCTTCAGACTAATATAATTAATACGTTTCGGCTAAATAATTGTTAAAGCCATTTTAAAATGTTCATTATTATTGTTTACATTATATATCTATATTATCATTTAAGTTTTCTTTAATATTTTTTGTAGATTTGATTTTTCATATTGCTATGATTGATATTTCCCCCATTATTATTGATGTTATTCAATATTCTACCACCTACATCGTAAGCTTCTTTGTTAGTTTTATCTGAAACATTTACATTTTTTGGTAATCTGAAAACATTGTTTTGAATATTTCATCTTGAGTGAAGCTTAAAAAAATTTATTTATGACGTGCTTCGTTGGTTTCAAAATGATGAAAGACTATGTTATTCACTTCACTCGCAAACAGGAAGTGCTTGTTTGGAAGAGACTGATATGCTTCGTAAAAACAAATAACACAGTGGCTAAATACTGAACGACCCAAAGTGAATTAAGAAATGTACTTTTAAAGAGAATGCCGAAAATAATTTTCAAAGTGCGTGTTTAGTATAACACACTGAAATATAGTATCTCTTAAATATTTGTTTCATTTTATCTGTGTACATGATTATTTCATGCAGTGTATACGTTCTTTGTGTAGCTCCCATTCCAAATCAGACTTTCCTTTAGGTTACTTTTAGGTCTTTAAATCGTACTGATGCAATGATCCTTGCTTTATTCCGCGGAGTAGCATATTGTGGTCAAACGCAATTTTAAATGCGGTTTTCGCCGTAATTTCACGAACTCACTGTTCTGTTTCGAGTGTGACCCACTAAACTTTCCAATTATAATTCTTGAAAACGGATTATTGTTAACAGTCTGCATGAACATATAAGAAGGTGGAAAAATATTTACAGATACGAAAGGTTAACGTATTATAATAATCACCCATTATGACACATTTAACAGTTCAATCCGTTTAAAAATCATCTTCAAAACCGTACGAAGTTGGTTCCTTACCAACGCACCTGTTAGTTTCAAATACAGTTTGACTTAATTATCTTCTCATTGAACCCTTTGCAATTGCCTGACAGGTTTATATAAGTAAAGCGCCTCCAGAATTACTTGTTTTTGCATAATAGTTTCGCTGTATTAAAAAAAACCGGAGCAATGTACGGAAATTCTGTGTAGCAATCTGAGCGCACAGTTTACTATACAACAAAATTTATATTCATGATTTTAAAATTTTGAATTTTAAAGAACTGGAAGTGAAATACGGTTTGTTAGTAAGTCAGAAAGAGATGTCCAGAAATGAGCTACTATTCCCAATACCTTCAAAGTCAATTCTCAAGTTTTGTTTCGATGCATCGATTTGTTCGTGAGTTAACTAGGATACAAAATTCTTAACATTCACACACAAACTCATCGATATTTTACATCATTACAGAAATTTGAAAATTCTCTCCTGGAGCCAATTCCAAAGATCTCGCATTTGTTTTGTTTTTTCAACCGATTACAATACTTTACATGTACATAATTTTAATAATTTGTTCATAATCGTATAATTGAAAAGTAAAAAACACTTATCAAATCTTTCTATGGACTATGTATATTTATTTTAAGAGAAAAAAATGCATAGTGGTTGTAAGATACTCGAATTGTGGAAAAAAGTACATAATTAAATTTATGGTAAAAAAGCACTAATACGAAAGCAGTTGTACAGGAATGTCAACATTCAAGGGATACTACACTTAGTTCAAATGTGGGGAAGGGGAGCAAGGACTATTGACAAACTAATCAATACATTGGGTTATAGTCTCACCTCACCTTGTGTAATTATACGCCTCTGTTACTATATATGCCCCCCTTTGTTACTATAATCGCCACATAATCAAGTGACGATTGATATTGTGTTACATCTGACATTGATTCATCTACCTGAGGGTTAACATTTCAAATATTTTCGATTATCATTCATAAAAATGGTGTTATGAGATTTGCTTTACTAGAATTTTCTTTTACAGGAAGTGATTTTTTTCGGGAATAAAAGGGTATACACGTATAAAAAGATATTGGTGCATGAATCAAGAAACAAATGCAAGTTATTAAGCGATTAGTAGCTAATATATAACTTGAATCAGCCATGGAGCAAGCATATATTAATTATTAATTCCTAACATTACACGACCAATTTATAACCATACTTTTTTTTAGAAATTATGTAATCCATCGTCTTAACTCATTTTTATATTGAAATCTGACTTTCTTTAAATGATCTGTCTCATATACTTGGTAATTGTGAAGCTTTAGCAACATTATCATGCTGTCTTATTTATATTAAACAGATCAGAAGCTTTCGCCACGTTTCAAACATTCTCGTTACACGTCCGTCTTCTGGTTTCACGCAGTACCTATACTCGAACTACGGTACTTCGTATCATCAATGTAATATACAATACATGACGACCAATGAGCATTCACAAGCTACCAACGTTGTGCTGCTTGAAAGTTTTCATCATTACATGACAAACCACTAAGTTAATTTATACAAGTTAAATACAAGCTGATAGAAGCGCTATTCTCATTCTGAGTTTTAATGTGTTTTGTATATTAGGCTATACTTACAAATCATATATTGAGTTTAATGAGTTGCATTGAAATATCATATTGTGTTGCAATTAACTATGAACAAATACTAAAGTTCACCGCTGAACGCGACCTTTTTTACACATTTTGCTACGAAACATTTACTTTTCTACCAAATTTAGTGGACTGCAAAATCTTCGTGCAGGACTAGTAGTTTATTTTAATTCTAAATATTTAAAAGGGAATATTGTATGAGACCAATGTGCTAAGAACCATAATGAGTCATCGACAAAGCTTGTTCAAGAAAATATATGGAGTACCTCTTCTCTTTCCAACTCGAAATTCAGTCTTTGACTATTATTGACCAAGTCTTAGCACATTCATTGAAAAGCATTAGTGCAAGAGTGCTCTAAGGAAATAGATTACAGATGAACCTCTTTTAATAATGTTTCACTAAAGAAATTTTGATTAAACTTAATTTTCTAGTGCCACTTTTCGAAGATATCTAGTATATAACCAAAATTCCAAAAAATTAATTCCGCAGAAAAAATAGTCCAATTTATTCGAGTGATATGAAATTGTGTTTTTGTATTCACTTATTTTGTATTCAAAAAGTTATTTTGGATAGGGTATCTTCACTGCATACAGAGTATAAATAATTATTGTAAAGAACATACGTTTTATACTTTTAAAAAATCTGACAGATTTTGTTGTAATTTCTTAATAATGCTAATGTTTTTCTTTAAATAATATTTTATTGTGTTTATTACTTATAATGTATAGTTTAAGGTTGTATTTGAGAGATCTGTCCACATACAATTGAGAGGCAGTTTGGATTGCTTACCCGTGTATGTATTGCATATACATATATTAGGAGTTTGGCATTCACAAGTATGAGAGTGATATAAGGATGTGTGTACATTCCCCAAAGCATTCATCTCCGAGTTGTGTCGCGTCAGATGTTTGAACTATGGTTGGCAGACAGGCGCAGACAAGGCACGGCGTAGATTGAGGTCTGCAAAGCTGATGCGTTTTAGGGTTGAGGCCGACAGCCTGAGAGACCGAGGAAGGGAAGCACACGTCGCGACTGTGAAGAGCGACGTTGAGCGATTGCCTCCATTGCCTGTTCTCAGCCCTCATTCCTTCATTCCCCGCTTCAGTAGTTTTCTCTATCGCCAGTTGTTCATTCTCTTTTCTTCTTTACCTCACGACTTCCTTCTTTTCATTTATCATCGAACACTTTTATTCACTTTTGACGTTCTCCCTGCTTTTCCCAAGTAAGAATTTATCACGTTCAACTGTACTATGTATTCTCTGCATTATTTTTCTGTAAGGTATCGCAATAGAATTTCTGATTTTTTTACACTTTCTTTGATTTCATTTTCTTCTCCTTTTTTGTTCGATCAATTCTTGTTCAATTGTTCGATATCTTACTAGCTTTTTTCTAGTTTCGGATGCTCTAGATCATTTTCTGGCTAGATTTTAATCAGCCTCCCTTGTATGTCCTCGTAATTTTTAAATTAAAGTCCTTTAGTGTTCTTGTAAAATTTAAATAAATATGGGTAAGATAAGTTTTTGAAGGAGTAGATAACAATGCAATGACAGAGATAACAATGGAAATAATATAAGGGATATGTTTTAGTCTCCTAGATTACATTACAAGACAAAACGGGTGCTTTAATGAGGTATGTTCTTATTAAAAAACGTATTTTAAAAAGTTAATTCTGCAGATTTCGAATACAGGGAGAAGTTTAGATGGTAATAAAGAAATCAGATAAAACAAACAAAATCATCTACAAAATACGTACAAAATAGAGTTGGTAAATACGCCGGAATCAGAATTAAAGAAAATAAAGAGAGGACACCGAAAGTTATAAGAATCAACACTACTATCGGTTTCAAATATCAATGCCCTCTAGTTTGAACCTCGGGTTTAACTTTCCAATCTATCAAAATACAACAAATTATTGATTAAATTTTAGCTAATTTAATTCAGCGTTTTAAGATAAGAGTTTACAATGTTTTCCTAGTCTTTGAGTATTTTTTATTTTGTGTGGAAGGTAAGAAACGCGATTTTCTAGCGTTTTCACGGGAAGGGATAAAATTTGAAAATATATAATAGCAAAACGTTAAACCTAGGACATTGACATTTCTACACAGTATTGCTGAGATAGTTATTTATAAGATGTGAGTTTCATCCTTTTATCTTTGCTAAAAAGATTGTTCCTGTAATTTTTATAAATCCTTGTCATTTTAAGACCGGCATTCGTACAATCTTCTATCAGTCCTTAACATAACCGTATTTTAAAATAGGATTAGAATAAACAATTATCTAATTAATAATGATAAACTGTGATTTTGTATCTCTAGATAAGACACGGAGGACCATTGTGCGTAATGCCGGCGGGCACCGCATATTGATCCTCTGCGTTATATCAAGTGACAAAATCACAATGTATTCTTCTTCTTCTTTTTATTATTTTTAACAATCAAGGACTTTCCTGATTTTCGAGTAATTTTACAGTAATTTTTTCTCATTTGTATAACTCATAAATGTAACATCGTATTCCTTATAAATTTCGCACAAACACTTTATAATTTCTTATTAAATCTTAAATTAAATCCTTCACTCATGTGTTGCAATATGCAGTTTAATAATTGATGTTTTAAAATACGTTATTTAACTTATTACAAGTTATTTTAGGTGTAGATTGCTGTGTTTTATGCAGTATAAGAAGTACATATTATTGGTAGTATGTGACACCACAGGTTTTTGCTTAGTTCAAAAAAATTGTTTTTATTTTTTTATATTATAAACTTTTTACCTCCTTCGTTAGTGCTTCTTGATTGTTGTTGATATTATTTGCTCTGAATATGTAATTAGTGACTGATTCCCAACCATCCGTCTCAACTCTTCTTTCACAATCCTGCCTCTCTATTCCCTTTATCTGAGTGGTGACATCAATTACCAATGTCACTCATTAATGCTCTAATGTCTCCCCCTTAATCGGTGTTTAATATAACGTCAATTACATGGTATGCGCAAATGGATAGATACCCTTGCCGCACTTCGCTCATAGGCTGACTCCATCTCTCCCAACCTCCCAAATTCAAGGATATACGCGCCCTCTGGCTGATGGAGCTCTGGCCAACCGGAACAGATAGGACGTAACGGAAATGCGGTGTAATCGAACGTGCAATTCGCTTTGGGTGCGACCTTGCTCTCTGACGCTGATTTCGGATGAAGCGTATATCCCTGTTTTTTCTAACTCCCTGCGGATGGAAACTCCATTTCCATGTTAATACTTCTAGAATATCTATACGAAAAAGTATCGGAGCATATCACGAGCAAGTCTATCATCAACTTATATTTATTACGTAAACATTTGATTGGAGTAAATCCATGGAGGAAGGAAAAGATAATGCAATTGAATGCGTAAGAACAGTAATATATACCTACTTTTATCTTCAAAATTATAATTTAGCAAATTAAACATTTTTGTCACCGGTATATTGATCTCGTGTTTGTTACTCTTCCCATCCTCATCATTGTCATTCCGGGGATGAACGTTCTTACTTTTGTCTATTTTATACTTTTTCTTACTCCTTCCTTCTTGGAGTACATTCTCATAACTTATTTTAAAGTTAGCGCCTCTTGATTGTGGTTCTTGTATTATTTTATCTTTCTTCTTCCTTTCTTTTCCCTACTTTCTTCTCACTTTATTTTATAGCATCGTGTTTGGTTGCTAAGCTATGAAGGACCAAGTCACACACATATGCACGTTTGTCAGTATGGTATCAACATAGGCACACAACATAAAATAAAATTATGGAAACGAGAATGGAGCGTACTGGTACAAGATCGAAAAGTATTTTGAATTATATTGACTTTTTCCGGAGCTGAACTCGCAGATTTTATCTTGATATTTCAAAATACTTTTGACATAAAAGAAGTTTTGTCCGAGTGAGTTTGAAATGCTATTGTAGAGGGTTCTTATTACCTTATGGGAAGGAATCTGTAAACAATTTTGATTGGTAGAACTTTTCACACAAATCTCTTAATGTAATATATTTAGTGGATTTTGATTTACTCAATAAGAAATTATAATATAAATATGCATAAGAAAGTGAATGAAATTTTCACGCAATGCAACTTTATTACTGATAGTCAAATTATGGTGAAACCATTCTCACTTTAATCTCGCGATTGCCAATCTTATTGAAAGGGGTTATAGAATGTGGGGTTCCTTGATTAGTATGAGATCACGCAAAGTTTCTCCGGCACGGGGCGCATGCCGTTGATAAAGATCAAACTAACCCACCACAGGCCTTGCGGTGTACCCTTCGAGTTCAAGGAGGGCAGCGCGCCGTATTTTCTCGACCTCGGCCCGGGCATCTTGTCCCGGTCGCATTGATCCTCTGTAGACTGGGTACTTATTTCACACCAGACAGATTATACCTGAAGTCAGTCGGGTTGTTGAGTTAAAAGTAAAAATCCTCTATGACATCACCAAAATTCAAAGCGGCGCCTTTCTTACTGAACAATGTTGGTTCCTGTCCTTGCTCATGCTATCAGTGTTCTGTGATCATTGTTGAATAAATTGAAACAATATAATTTAAAGTTGAAGAGCAACCTTTATGAAAATTAAAATAAATTATTTGTATGAATATAAATATGTGTGCCTATAGGGTATTAAGAAGAAAAAACTTCTAGAAACTTCGGAAAAGGGGGGAGATCCTCACTTTGTTTTCCTAAAAAAAGGAAAAACAAAAAACCTCATCTATTAATATATATTTATTCTTAGTTTATCAATTATTTATGAAAGAACATAATTTTACATTATTACATTTTCAACTTATAGAAAAGTGTAACGGTCGTATACTCTGATTGAAAGTAATCGGGTAAATTTTGTTTTTTATCTTAATTCTTCAAGTTCAATATTTAATAACATGCACTCTCGTCGCATCGTTTCAAATTTTACAACTATTGAATTTTGCAACTTTCTCACTCTGTTTCAAATGATTAATGATTTTGAAAATTTCAAAAGCTTTAATGATGGGGTGATGAAATATTATCAGTTATTAATGAAATAACATACTTATGTACATTTGTGGTTCATCAGATTATTTGTTTATATGTGTACATAAAATGTTCTTTTGTTTAATATTTACGGTAAGTTAACATTGAAACCATGGAAGGATTTCGAA
The DNA here is from genome assembly GCA_002313205.1 of Laupala kohalensis. NCBI lineage: Eukaryota > Metazoa > Arthropoda > Insecta > Orthoptera > Trigonidiidae > Laupala > Laupala kohalensis. The sequence goes on along the minus strand of NNCF01128502.1, from coordinate 343,772 downwards.
TTTATTATTTTTACTAGCTGATTACCCGGCGTTGCCCGGAATGTTTTACTTGTTAGACCAACGAACCCACTCGCCGGGCGCCGCACAGGTCGAATTTTTGTTTCCAAGGCAAGACACAACGACGCGCGGATGCACCATTTCATTAAAACGCTTTTAATATCTAAACGGTTCGTCCAAACATTACAATTTAAAGATGTTTTAATCTTTGTTTAATGAAAAAATCGCATAACAAATTTAAAAATTTTGATGATTGATTTTTCCTTCTTTAATTATATTCTTAAATTGAAGTATTTTAATACTCGTATTTTTAATAAAGTTTTTTCTCTAATGTAGGTAAACCTCCCTAGATAGACATATTCTGTCGCTGACTTTTGTATAAAATTTGAGGTGAACAATATAGCCGTTCATAGTTGTCACCTATCTCTAACAGTTTAGACGGAGTAAGCAAATATACCTCTGATTCTCTCGATTTCATAGACATTTATGGTCAAAATCATTTTCTACCTTTTTTACGCATTTAAAAAATAAAAGTTAGTCTATGTTCATCCTGGACATCTTAACTATATCCTTCCTAAATTTCATCACGATCAGTTCAGTGGTTTAGTCATGATTAAGTAGCAAACAGACATAAACGCTTTCGCGTTACGTATTTATATATTAGTATGAATGTACGGTCAAGTAAATGGTAACGGTCGTAAGGCAACTCTGTTCCAAAAGGTGACCTTCCTAGATCGAATGAGGTCGATTTATCCTACACTAGCAGGTCCGAGCATTCGACATTCGAGTGCCATTTTTTATGACTTTATTTTAAATCTTGAATTGATCTTCAATAAACATTATTTATCCTCATTAGTAAAACATTATTAAATAATTAATTACACACATGAATTACAGAAATTAGCCATTAAACCATCTTTTATTGACCACTGCCAAATATAACCTGACTTGTGAGTGCTTGTATCTATGGTTGATATCTGAAAGATAACTGTGAGTGAACAGTGGTGCTATGTATGATTAATTTGTCGTTAACGATTAAATACAATTTTTATAAATATTACCATGTTGTATATAAAAAAATATGATTGCGCACATCTTTGAATCATGCGTTACACGCTGAGCTAATTGTTAATACAGTATGGCTATGTTGAACGTCTTAAGAGTGTATTATAAAATGAGGTACTTGTCATTTTATTACAATGGTTTTCTGATGTGTATTCGCGTTACTGTGACGGGAACTGTAGCTCCAGAAAGTTTCACTCAAACACCTGACCAGGAGGTATATGTTTTACGGGTTGTGGAAGAACACAACCAGTGTTCCTATAAAGTGATACTTTTCAATTGCTATAATGAGTACCACACGAAGGGTTCTTCACAAACAGATATTGTATCCTATCTTCTTCAAGATGAGCAATTTCTCACACCATCCCCGAATAATTTCTGCTAGTAGTTTGTTGCATAAACAGTCAATACGATGTTCACTGATGAGATATATAAAAGGTATCGAATTAAGAATAATTACAACAAACATAGTGGACAAATTTTTATGGATTGTGCCACCTGAATAAATTCGTTTCTGCAGCAGCTATTCCTAACTTGAGCTGAGGCACATCGTTATAAACATGTCATAGGGGCATACGAAACCGTTTGAAACAGTTTGGGGGAATTTGAAAAGTTCCAACAGAACGTTCAGGAACTGATTTTCATGTTTGTGAGAAGCTAAAGGAGAACGTTTTGAACATTTATCATGAGTTTCAGCGTTGACCTTCACTTATGAATTAAATATGTCTTACGGATGTATAGTAATGAACATACGAGTTCATCCAAACATATCCAAACTTCACTATGCTGATGGAGTCTGATATATTTATAATTGTTTGATTCAATTGAAACATAGAGTAACTTCGAACCCATCTGCCTCTCCCAGTTTACTTCCTACGTTCAGTGACTCTTAGAATATTGTTCCAAACAACTTAATAAATAATCGAGCCACTATTCAAAATTCATCGTTATTTTTCGCAATTTCAAATCTATTTTGTTTCGACTACAATTTAGAGGAAACTGTTATCCGATTATTTCACTTACACTTAAAATTACATTGAAAGTATAGCTATCACACTAACAAAACCGTAGTTTGTGATTCATTCTGAAGAATGCATTTATTTCAACGTTGATTGAAATTTAATCCCGCGTAATAACAGAAATATCAAATTGTGAGGTATGATCTCTATTCTCTTGCGTTTTAGACCTCATGTATCCTATATTGTTTGCAGGTATTAATATTTGTTTAACCTTTTTAATTAATTTCCTCGAATTCCAAACAAACTCATGGACAGTACCCGAGTAATAGCTCTGAGGAAATGAAATGTACTATGTATGTTTTTCTTAACACTCCGCTCTTCCACGAAGCTTTGTGGAGACGACTGTGAAGTATGAAACGATGTAACACTTTACTAGAGATTTTTACGATGAAGATGATGATAATGTCGTATATATGCATCATTCTGAATGATGCTTTGTTGGATATTAGGGTTCTGTAGAGTTCATAATGAAATACTGGGCAGCATTCGCCAAATATGCTAAAATTGAACTTACGTTCCTTGGTTTGTGTTCTCGCGTCTACATCACGTTCGAAGGTGGAAATATTAACGTTCTCCCTGCTTCTATTACTGTGGTGAGTGGTAGAGAGTAGTACATCTCAGGGAGCTATTCGTACTCGCAGGCTTTGGTGCTCCTCGAGAGGATTCATGACCTGCTGTTGAGGAGAGCTACTGTCTTCTTTAGTGAAGTTCCAGTGATTCATACCCCCTTTCATCACAAAGTAACAATACCAAAGCCGTGAAAGCATTTCCTCGTGATGAAAGAAGTTCCTAAAACACATTTTCTCTTCGGCAAAGTATTGGTAGCAGTCGATGGTGATGTTCCAAGCAGCCATGTGTGTGCTGTGGTTCTCAGTTCCTTTACGTGAAATCAACTGCACGAATTAGTTATTTCTTTATTTAAATAAAAACTATGTGTTAAAAAATCATACAATGAATCTATATAAAACTTAATAGAATATAGACACAGAATGTTAACGTAGTACATACATATAGAAATGAATACACGAATGTTCAATCATGTTTGACAAAACAAATTATTACATTTTATGAAATTAAAAAGTTTATTTTTTCGTGAAGAAACTAATGTGATATTTGAAACACTTTAAGCTATGAAAACGATATTTAAGACGCATTTTGTGAAAATACTCTAGAATCCTGTCTTGTTATATATTTATTGACAATTCCAGATATTTTGTCCTTCATGAAATCATTGACGTTTCTAAATGCACACTTAAGTATGAAAAGTAATTTTATTATGAATAAAAAGAGAATAGCGAAGTAATCAAAATCTCAAAAAGACATCAACAATTCCAATTAACGTAACCAGAAAAATTAAACCCTGTAATTAAACCTCCAGTAAACTAAAAAATACTATCCAGACGCTTCAACTTGACTTCGTTCATTTCAATTTAAACAGCATTTCTACGACTCTAAAGTTATATCGTGCAACTGATCCTTCAACAAGTACTAAACTCAATTGAAAACAACTCCCTTATAACGTTACCAAGTAAATGAAAGACATCCAGAGGTAAATTGGAAGATTCAAAAAGCTGCACTTCCACCTGGATTAGGTTTCTATTTTGAAGGTTCATCTCTCCTTTACTGAGCACAGCTGTCCTTTTGTAAAGGGGAAGCTACTCCGGTGCCATTGAGGCAACCAGAGACACGACCGATTCTAGTCTGTTGCCTTCTGCATTTCCCTGAAGCTTCATGCACCCTTTAAAGACGCACGTGCCTGTTTAAAAGGACGGTGGTGTGGGTTGCAAGGTTCCTTTCGCTCTTTGGAGGCATCCCTCTGTCGGAGAAAGATTGGACTGAAGACTAATGGAAACGAGCGGGAGGTTCATGAAAGAAAGAGGAGAGCATATGGAGCGCTGTGTTGTAATTGAGGCACATTATGAAGAAGAAATGTGCAGAAAATGACGACAAGGAGCACACTACTTTCAAGGTTATCATGCGTTTACAAAAGAAATGATTTGGAAAGAAGAGGAGAAAGAAAACCTTTCATGTAAAAATTGAGGAATTGGTTTCAGATTTTTTTCGAGTTAAAAATTTATTCATTCGTTTACAATATTTGTTCCAGTGAAATTAAAGGTACAAGAAAAAGAAGAAAAGTGTTTTTGAAATGAAAAATCTATGAAATACAATTTTAATTGCTAAATTGTTAGCAAAGATGCTAGTTTTTATCAAGGATGTTTAAACTTCCCTTTATAAATCTTAGCCAAAACATGATTTCATTTACGTGAATACAATAACTAAGAAATTGACGAAATATGGAAACTTTTAATATTAAATCTATAGTTGAGCTATTAAGAAGTGAAAAAAAACGAGTATTAAATTTTTATTTTGTTAAAAATGTATTTATTATATTAATAGTTCCAAGTCAAAGATCATTCATGCAACGATGTTTGCATAGTTCAAAAATCAAGTTCTTTAAAGCGAGGAATTCATACAATAGAGCTATCAAAATGAAAAAAGAAGTAAACTTGACAAACTCAAATGTAAGCAATATAGTGAGTTTGTCAAGTTTTTGATAGTTCATGCAAAAACAGCCAAATTGCTTACTAATCGGACGCAACGAGGTATATCGGATTGTACGAATGGTGGTAGGATAAATGTATTAATAAAACTTACTCTAAAAATTATACAAAGATAATACAAGGACAGTAACATATAATTTAGATTTAAAAATAATAAAAAGCGAGGAAAACCGTAAATCATTAAAACGCAAAACAGTCTGCGTATTTCGGGAAAGATAAAAGAAGAGAAACTAGTGTTATAAAACAAGATCAATCGTAGAGTCAAAGACACCGTATGGAGTGAAAATAAGAAGGCAGTCAATTAGAAAGGATCCAGATTGAGAGAGGAAACTAATAAACTGAAGTGTACGCAAGCAGAGAAATTGAGGAGAGGAAGTAATAAAAAGAGGAAGGTTTTGACGGAGCGAGAAGGGAGCATTAAAGGAAGGACGTGAGTAAGAGGAGAGTTCACGATCCTGAATGAAACGTGTAGAGGCAGCAGCAGAAGCAGTTTCCCTTCTAATTAAACACCTTCCTGAAAGAGAAGCTCCTATATTGGGCTTTGGGAGACGGTACCCTCGATTTGGTTCATGGCCTTTAGATGGCAACGCATGTCTTCGTATTTCTTGTCTATACTTGTCTAGTCACCGACTCAATTGGATGACCTTACTTTGAACACTATCGATTGCTTGCGATCGCTTCCATAAGGAAGGTAGACTTTTATGTTCCTCTTTTATGTCATTATGTGATATTTTTGGTTCACAGGTCACTTTCTTATGTTGTATTAAATGGAAATGGGAGACGTGACCGGGGATGAAACCCGGGACCCCAGCTTTACGCTTTGGAGTGCGAACCACTATATTCTCCTTCTAGACTACGTTTTCTAGGTCATTCATGTACTACTACTACTTCTACCCTAGTCAAAGGCATAAATTTCATAGTTCCACCCCGATCCTGTCTCTCATTTCAATTTAGTATTACATAATAAATATGTTACCTCGCAGTGTGGTTAATCGCTTTTTAAGAGGTTTCATGAAACATAAGATTTCGTTATTTTAAAAATAAACATTTCATTGTGTTTAGGCTATTATTGTATTCACTTTGTGGAGATATTTACGCTTCTGCTTTTAAAAGAAGATATATCATTATAATATTTATAATGCAATTAATTATATATCATATTCATTCTTATATGATATGCTACTTATTACACAATATGACTTATATTAGAAATTTCTATTACCACCTTGCGTACTAGATGACGGTTTAACGTGCATCTCGTGACTAAAGTAAAATATCATTGAAATCCGCTTATACTCACTAAATATACAAAAATTAAGAAATACTATCTTTGAATTAAATTTATCAAATTTTGTACAAGTTATGAGTGAATGAACATAACCACAATCAATGAACATAACCACTTTTACACGCTAGCGTGTTACTTTTTTCCATTCCCCCCTCCGATCCAAAATTGGGTACAGTTGTTTGGTGTGTGTCTCACCAACGTTAGCTGCAGTGTTGTAATGCGCGAATTATAACTTAGGGACCAACTTTATCGAAGCTGCAGTTAGCATTTAGAGAGAAGATAATAACAATTGTGTGCAGGTATATGTTGTATATTGCTAATAAATCTAGAACGACCATAGAAATTGAAACAAGGATTACAATGAGGTGCATTTTGTTTTTATTTTTCCATTGAAACGTTTATTGTGAGACTCGTTGGATTTTAAGAGTATTCCAAGTATCTCTTAATTTTTAGAAATTCTCTTTATGATCAAAAAATATAAATACATGCGCAAATGTTAGACATTATTCCGATAAATAAAAAAATATATACATTTTTCACGTCAACTTTCTCTTTTTACCTGAATTTTTGTTAAATTTACGAGGTAAATTTTATTATTGCATAACCTCATGTGATGTTAAAAATACGAGCGAGCTTCTGAAGTACAAATCTGAACTAAATCTACTATCACTACATTATGAATCAATTATTGATAATTTGACGAAAATGGTAACAGACTTGGAAATATGTTTTAGAAAAATATAACTCTAAGAAAAACTACATCGAGCAACGAAATCACTTTATAATATGGTAGCGGACTGACATAAAAATAAGGTACTTTACTTTTGTTTGAATATAGCTAATAGAGGAATATTAATATCAATTTCAATACATGTCTCTTCTTCATACTATCCAGTACTACAACAACGTGCATTAATGTTAGAGTAAGCTCGTTCAATTTGCTGTATATTTCACCTTGAAGGAGTAATGCTAATTGTCGTGTTTTCGTCTCACTTCTGACTCACTGACTATCTAAAATATTGGATAAAATTAACTCTCATCAGGAAGAGATTCAGGAATAAATTTTTTCTTTAATGTTATTTGAAACACAATTTTTGCCATAAACAGTCTCTCAGTTTTGCGTGAATTGATTTTTGTTTCTCACATACAACTTTATTATTGCGTTATTGCATAATCCGAGATTTCTTAAAACATGGAACTATTGAAATAAAATTTGAAGAAATCTTTTCGGAGAAAGTGGAACTAACAATTAAAAATTGTGGATTAAAAAAGATAGTTATGTTGTATTATGCACGTAAGACTTACTGACACTATTTTAATTGCACTTTTTGGTAACGTATTTTGAAATATTTTTAAGTTAAATATTTATTTTACATTAACGGCAATAATAAAAGACAGATACATGAATGAAAATAAATTAATTTCACGTAAAAAATATATAAAATTGAATGTTTTTAATCGAAATATATTTGGAAACAAGTACGTTATAAAGTTACTTGTACTAATTTAAGATGCTTTTTTTACACCTTCTTACACGGTTTGCTGTATGTATTTATTACATTCAGGAAATAAGAAATAAAAATCATTGTTTCATGTGCACAATAAAGCAGACTGGCAGACTCCGAATTGCCGGGAGGACATGAAACTCCAGAGCGGCTGTGGTTGCCGTAATGCATAGGTCGAAGTTGACCTGTGGGAGGTGCGTAACAGAAGTGAACCGAGTGCTGAAGTTGAACTAGAAACTACTCACTGCCGCACTACCGGGCGAGCGAGTCTCATCAATTGACTCCTCATGCTACTGTGAGTGAGGTGCGCTCTCTGGTAGCGGTCCAGTTGCTCGAAAATATTTCCTTAATCCGTGAGAACTCGCCCGCTTTGAAGTTACGAGAGGTCTCACGTACTCAGTTCACATGGGTAGTCTGATATTCATCTAAAACCTATAAAGTGATAGAAATACTTGCTTATCCCGGGGTTTCCGCGGTTCGCAATGGTGCTCAACGAATATTCTAATTGAATTATTCTACCTAATTTTTATTACATTATTATTATTATTATTATTATTTAGTTTGGTTGAATTATTATTATCAGTAAATGCTGATTGATAAAATGACCGGAGCGTAGTGGAAAAGTGGCAATTTCCTTTCCAGTTTCAAAAATAAATTATTGTTATTATAATACTGTACTTAGGAAACATAGTATTTACATTTCTAACAAAGTAATGACTTAACAACAAATATATCAAATATATATCATTTTTATATCAACAAATATATTAAATATATAGTTGCAAGCAACAAGAACATTCGTTGAGAGTGAATGCCAGAGGACAGTATTCACAGTCCACGGCACTCGGAGGCTTCAACAGAGGTGCGTGGTTCCTCAGCACCGCCAGTATCCACAATAGTAGTCTGTGTATTTGTAAATATAAAAATGTGTAACAAACCTTTTGCGAATTGAAAAAGTTTTTTTGTATAAAAATGAAAGGAAATAGCCAGTGTTATAAAGCATGTAGAAATGTACCATCTTTGGTATGTTGGAAAACATACGGTACTTTATGCTGCTTATGTTATTAATGTATCACCATTTTTCATTCTAAATATAACAATAAAGAATTTATTATCTATGTAAAATTACATTTCAAATAAGACTCAGTGAACGATGTACTCTCACGGTGAGAAAAATGCCGCGCAATGGTAACCAATTAAAAGAATAAGTGCTAACAAATTGAACTTGAGAACCCTAACTCTAGGACGCTGGTTCACTCGAAGAACGCATAAAACTCAGTTACTGACAGAATGACTCCTATGTGTATTTCAGTGAAATGGCGTAAGTTTTCAATTTGCCTTGAGCAAAGTGCTCGTAGCGTGCACGAGCGCTCGCGGAATAAATCGTCTTAAAAGGGTTTAGTGGATACGTATGGAAATGAGATTGACAGTTTTAAGATGAAAATCTTAAATATATAGCAAATAACGTAAAGATGGTTATTGATTTATTACGTTACTTATGTGCAAACATTTGGCACTGAATCTTATAATTAAACTATTTAGCTCCATTTATTAACTAATTAGAATTAGATATTATACGATGTTTGTTGAACTCCAGGCAATATTTCTCGTGAAATTTTACGGAACACAATATTTCAACTCTTTTTGGGGTCTTGAGGTGTGATAAATATTAAACTTAGCAAAATAACTATAGTGCAATGAGTAAGTTTTAAATATTTACTTCGTGTTCCTACTTCTGCAGAAGATATGTGCCAACGTTCGATCGGATGAAAATGGCGAGGAGCCGGAAATCGAACACGGGATGCAGGATGCTTTAACCACTACACCACCTTCCACAATTGTGAGCTGTTTTTACCCAAAATAAGTGCTAAGTTGATTGAAGAAAGTCATGGAAAATTGTAAGAAAAATAAAGGATGAATGATGAGAATATTTGAGGTTAACTTAGAATGATAAAAAATCGTTCTTATACAGTACACTCTGTTCAGCTACTAGTTTGCATAGTATATGTGTAGTAGGACATATGTGTGCGCAAATGTGGAGGAGGTAGAGACAGTAAGTTGGATGTCTGGAGACACGAGGTGGATTTAGGAAACTAGTAGTGTGCTGTAGAGGAGAAGCTGACATAAAATTATATAATTTAATGAACTGTTGGTTGAATAGATGCGTCGTAAGGCTGAATAAAGAAATAACGTTTGACCAACCACTTGTTAAATTAGTGAAAAATAAATTTAGTCAAAAAAGTTGTCAAGAACTGAGTAGCAGAATATATTATTTTACTCTCACGAAGCAGCGAGGACCATTTCATCAATTTCGATCAAGGATCTTAAGGCAGTGACGAATTGGAGCGCGAAAATGATACATTCGCCACTGCCTTAGAGCCCTTGATTGCCTTTGGAGCGCGAAATGATATAAGGTAATATATAATAATGAGTAATAAGAAAAATAGTCAAATAACATTCTTGTCATGTTATTTACAGAATATCAATAAGTTTATATTTAATACCAAAGAAAAGTAATATAATAAATACATCCCGTTAAAATATTTAGTTTATTCCGAAAATATTGCTAATGAAACGAAATTGTCATATAAATAACTCGAGATTCGAGATTAATTGGAGAAAATTCGAGATTAATAATAACAATAGTAACAAAGAGACTGCCGCCCCTTGGTCAAAATCTCGAAGGTCTTTTTATAAAACCTGCTTCTAACCGAAGAGAAAACTGGAGGATAACACAGACAAAAATAATGTTGACAACCGTGTCAAGATTCAGCAGTGAATAACAAAAAAACTTTTATGAATTCCCAGGATTTTAAAAGAAAGTTTTACAAAATCATTATGAACATTATGGTGTTAAGAAGTCTGTCAACAGGTTTGGCTTATTTTAGCTCATTTTGCCCGGCGCTACCTGTAGTTCTTGTAATGTTCTAAAATCATGTGTTAGTAACCATATTTTTCTACTTTCGTGATAGTAAATTTCCAGTTTTCTTAATTTCAAAAGTTACACTCTACGAAGAAAACCTACAAGAATCCACGAGCTTTCTAAATTGTATGCTTATATGTACGTTATAACGAATTATTTTAAAACCCAAGCAGAAGGATAATTTACACAGAAATCTTAATAAACGTAGGGCATAATTAAGATCCCTGAATTCTTTTGTATTCGCTTGACGTTTTATACCCGAAAACAATGTTCTTCAAAGCCTTTATATTATTTAGTTTCTATAATTCGGTCACGTAGACTAATACGTTCACTAGATTGTTCACTAATACGTTCACCTCACGTAAGGCAATTGAATAGATACGTCGTAAGACTGAATAAACAAATAAGATGGACACATTAGTAAGCTTCATAGTCAGCAGTCAGTCATGCGAGTGAAGATTCACATCTACTGATTAGCAGCAAATTTTAATTGTTTTTATGTTTGTTTTTTCAATTCATCAATATTAACCATAGTTTGCATTTTAGTGGCAATAATTAAGAAGAGTCCTTTGAAATTTCAAATTATTTCATCGATTACTTTCCAATTTACATGCATGCCGTAGACATTCCAAATACTTAACTTTTATTGGTATATATTGGAAACGATAAAGAAAAATATTACGTTTGGAAGAGAAATGGATAAGTTTCCGACTTCTATGGGTATTTCAGAGCCTTGAATGAGAAAATACAATGTTTCGTATTTAAATGTATAATATTACCTAAACACAAAATGTTGCCTAAGTAGAACTTTTGCAAAACTATCCCTTGTCGGACCATCAGTATGTGTGACTGAGAATGCCTCTTGTCGACAAACGTGATAAGATAAAATGTTAAGGTAACACATGATTTTAAACTGAAGCTCCAAACATGAGTCCACCAAACACTAGATAAAACGCTTTCCCTTATCAGCTAATGTAAGTTAGCTTCCAGAATTTTGCTATTCATGACAGCTAACAAATGAATCTCATCAATTTGAGGCCTCGTGTAAGATTTACACGGGATTTTCAAGGTATTATCACGTCATATGAGTCGTGCAAACAATTAAGACTAAAATAACAAAAAATTAGGATAAATTTATTCAAAATATCCCAAAATTGTAAATTAGAAAGTTTTATCTTACTTCATATTCCACTAATACATTATTTTGTTATGAAATCACCTTTTTATTCAAATATTGTAGACATGTTTTTATTAAATTTATCTAAAAAATTTGTTTGTACACGCTGAAGAAAATATTAATTTAATTATTGAAATATATTGCTTACTTAAGAACGAAATCTAAATAAGCGCTTGTTTCTCAAGAATTTGGGATTCGACTGATTTGCTTTCTGCCACTAAAAATTATTTTTAAAGTCTTCATGGTTAAATAGCAACTTTCTCTGATGTATGCTTGATTCTTATCATAACTTCTGGGAAATAATTAGATGTGATGGACAGAGGTGATTATGAACGTGGCTAAAAACCAAGAAAGATATTTCACGATCTAGTTGAATTTAAATTGAATGGTAATTTAATAAACATTTTTAATACTGTTATATACTTTTAAATTTTAAGAATATTTAGTTACGCTCATGTGATACTTCTCTCAAGTACATATGTAATTGCAGTGTGAAATTAATAATGAACATGTCAAATGTTAAGTACAACACACAAATACTTCGTCCGAATAATCCCATTTTTACATTAGAGAGATCAAGCGGAAATCAATTTCAACCGATTAGACATGTTACAATTTAAAAACTCTTCCACTTTAAAGAGTTGAAAATTACTACGTTGATTTTTAATAAGGGATGGCAAAAAAACATAACTTTTATTTACATGTGATTTATATGTGTATTATATTATTTACGTCCGTATCTTAATTTCAATACAGTTTAAAACCTAGTTGAAACTACGTGTTCAAGAAGTTTAGTATAAATACTGAGTGGATATTTTCTACAAAGGTCGTATGAAATACTCCAGATATACAACACTGAAATATTTTGTCTGAAATTTATTTTTCATTACTTTCTCCTTTTTTGAACCAGAAGTGTTTTGACTTGTGGTCATAAAAATAAGAAAATTCTTAATACTATTTAATTGTAGAATAAAATATAGTAAAAACTATATAACAATATTTTTGATACATATAACAGTATAACTACCAAGCATGTATCAAGAGTCATTTAATGATTGGTTTGGTTGGTGTTAATACTTCACTCTAAATATCTTTACTTTGACAGGTCAATTTATACGTAAAATGCAATATCTCGAATAGTTTTTTTCCCCACAAATATAGTGACTTCGATTGAACGTTAGTGGGTATGAACGACATCGTGACGTACCCAAAAAAAAAGCTTCATCCCAACTATTTTCCAGCGTAACCAATAAGTTTCACTGTATATTTTATTCATTGAGAAGAGAAAGATGTATTCAAAAGAAAATGATGTATTAAATACCACCTCACCACCTAAAATGACTAACATATTTTAAAACATTTTATTAAGTTGCATACATTTCTTCCAAGTACCTACACGTGGAGTGTGTGTNTATATATATATATATATATATATATATATATATATATATATAACAAACCTGCGATGAAGGAAGGTGTCCCGGTTTTCGAATTCCGACATGTCGCCATTTCCATCTAGCGGTATTAATCACAGTTTCCTTTGCACAAGATCATTACGCAGAAGTTTGAAGTCAAATGTTTCGTAAGCCATTGACAAATTTCTCTTCCATGAAACGGCGGAGCTCATTACTCTTAAGACAGAGAATTTACTAACAATTTCTTATGCAAAAAGTCTGTATTTCGGTCCTGTTCGTTTTCGAAACATCCTCACCGAGAACCGTCTTTCAATTCCATCAACACTTCACTAACTACGCGCTCTTCTTGCAAACGAAAGCACACAAAAGCAGCTCCAACTCCTTCTTCTGTAGCGGATCTCCTTTGCGCGAGGAAAACCCGACCGACGCACGTCAAAAGTGCGGAGAACACGCAAGACGCTTTGGGGGGTTGAACAGTGAATGCACGAAAATGAATGCACGAAAACAATGGCGAAATGTCTCCACAACAAAATTATTTCTTCTAACGAAAATGTTACTTTCTCCTCCTCAAGAACAAAGTCAGTTATATTTATTCAAATTTTCCCGTCATTTTCAGGGGACCAGTGTGAGAGAAGATGCAGTGATCTCGTGTCTCAGAGACAATCATGTGATAAAAATTTGAGCCTCTTTTCAGTTTTGTGACCTCCAGTGGACCTCCTTCTATGGATGTGAACTCAACAGATAAAGGAGTACTTTGTAAAAGTGTTACCAGATATTTCGCTCATTAAAACATATTATAGGCAAACATAATACTCGCAACACAAGGGGCGTATTTCATGCAATCTACACTACAATACATGTATGAGCGATATTGCGCACCCGCATTAGCGACAACACAATTCACGGCAACCGCATTAGCGACAGCAAACAGATTAATAGGATACATTTACATTGTCTCTAAGAAAGTAAAGCAATTGTATGACGAAGTTCGGTGTTGGTAGTATACACAGTATTGTATAAAGAATATGTAGTCGTACTATCCAGTTGATTTTTTAATTCATAAGGCGTTTTTGGCCGCGTTGTCTCTTCGTCGTTCGCCACCCGTCACCCCTTTACTGATGAAGACCGCCACGCGACTGAAAAAGGTCTTACGAATTAAAAAATCAATTGGATAGTATGGCTGCATATTCTTTATACGATAGAGTAAAGCAACTACATCGAACAAATGTAAAATGTAAAAGATACTATTATACATAGTCACATCGAAGGGAATGTTAAAATTTAATACTTAGTAAAAGCAATGTTATAATAGTAAACGTTTTGCTTTAAAATAATTAAAAAAGAATTATTGCTAATTTTACCGGTCATTTTGATTATTTGATGTATGTTGCAACTTCGGAGGTTAAGGTATACGTTACTGGTATAAGTAAACTGGTTGTCATTTACACTCTCATTTATATAGATGCACAATAAGTTCACCCCTCCCCATTCATTTGTGGATTTATATGTGCAACATATGGTTGCCTCAAAGAACCGGGTTCGATTCAAAACATGTTCCCTTCCACCAATGTAAACATCTACTTTCAAAAATTCTAAACCCCAATCAAAAGGATTGAATTTGCTTTTGATATTTGCTTATTATATTGCCTGGGTCCGCACTATTTATGATTGGCCGATTGAGATATTTTAAAAAGTTAAATGGATTTATAGTTGGTTTATAGGCACGTCGGAAATTATTATAAAAGTTATTTGGCACTCACTCCTTGAGTTACCAGGGGGAGGGGCAATGGAGATGAAATAGCCCCCTTATTTTGTTCTGTGACGACAGGTTTTTGATGATGAAAACTGAAGTTCCTTTAATTTGTATAAAAATAAAAATTATTATTTATTATATTCTGTAAGAAAAATGATGAGTGAATGTTGAATGGAATAGTGTAAGTAATGATAGGCACGGGAAACGGGAGTACCCCGTGAAAAGCGGCCGCGAACCCACTTCGTACACCACCGCGGATTCTACTTGGATCAGATAGGGTGGTAACCACCGTCAATAAAGGTAGAACACAAGTACACCACGCCATGAGTGACCACAAAAATTGACTTATACGAGTCGCGAAACAACTAGCGGAGTTTTACCGAGAAGGATTGAATTCTCTCTTTACTACGCCATTCTCTTAGCTTAGCCATTTTAACTGAATAAAATAAAACGATTAATTAAATGATATGATAAAAGAGCGTTTTGTCTTGATCCATGCTTTCTTTTAAAAAGATCTGGAGTGTTCCCCAATCAACTTTCCGAGTATAATTTATTGACAAAAAAGATCATTGTAGTAAACAATCATGATGAGGATGACTGAGTAAAATATATAAAAGGGACTGAATATCAATCCTCGATGACGCAATGATCAAATCAATCTATTTAAAACATAATGTACTCACGACGTCTTTAAGTCTGACAATTACCATTTTCCATTACAAATTAAAATTCAATTTGTCTGAATTTTTGTCTTCCACTCTTTTGTATTTTTAATTCTTTGCATTTCCTCCATTGGCTAAATTCAATGTAGCCACCTCCAAGTCGGAATGCAGAAATAGGCTTCTATGACAATGGTACTGAAACCAATTCTAATGTTTGTTTTTGTTGCGTCTGTTTGTTCGTTTGGTAACAGAGGAACAAACTCTTTCCCACGTATAACACATACGGCGTAGCGAAAATTTGAAAATAGACTCTGTTGAACCCAGTTCGTAAGGATCTGATATTTCGATTTCTTTAAATTAGAATACTTTCGGGTTTTTTCCATCTGTCCCTCCAATGGAGGCGGGATTGATTTGTAGGCGAATCGTTTGAATCAATGTGCGGTTCTTGTCCACAAATGGCTAATGTATACTATAAAGTAACGTCAGCATCGTTTTTGTGTGTGTGGGCCTTCAAGGACTCGTCAACAGCAAGGTCATTAGAGGCCATAGTTTCGTCTTGTATGCTATGACATAACGTCGGCATTCCAGTAGGAATATTTAATCAACACTGAAAAACAAGTTATCTACGTAAAAATTTTTGGCATAGTTAATATTTGCCTAAAATATATTATTTGAAACAGTGCTATCCAAACTCGCAATACGCGTGCCGCATGCGGCCCGCGATACATTTTTTACAACCCGCGAATGATAGTACATTTTACATCAAACGCCGGGGGACACAACTTTGTGTTATAAATCTATGTTGTCTGTATTAATTTTTAACATGGTAAGTTCGGTAAGAAAAAAATGGAAAATTACCCCACCATTATAAAATGAAAACATTTTATTGTAATGTATGTATGTATCTCGTTTCGGCCAGCTAGAACCACGAATGGCGAGTGCCAGTAAGGCTCAGTTTTTGTGTGAGCTCACTAGACACATCGTGATTTTCACCGAGATCGGTGGAACAGCGTCTAGATAGGATCCAGATTCCTGTATCCGAGTATTACAATTGCGGTTGTTAGTCGCAGAGGGCCAACTTTTCATACATCACAGCTATTTAAACTGAGACATGGAAATGAAAAGCAACAAATTTTATCTTGTCCCACCTGGGAATTGAACCCGGGATGACTTGATGACGAGCGATCACGCTGACATCGTAGCCACGGAAGGGATCATTTTATTATAATACTGAATATAAAATATCCTTTTTAAAAATTAAGAGGTGTAGTGTTTAATTTTTACAACTCAAAGTATTATAAATTTGTCGATGAATATAAAAATATTGGGTTACAAATAAATAAATATGTCCAATTAGTTTTACTTGTCGGATAACATTTTGCCAAATCCCGTCCCATGCCGGTCCGATCGATCGAAAGTGTATAGAAAAAGTAGAGTACAGAATTTTGTACATTATATTTTGATAACTACCCACAGTGTAACGAGAGCAGTTGACGAGATGGCGCGGTGCGCGCGCAACGCGTTGCGAGACCGACGCTGCGGTGCCTGGCGACGTGCTTCGTGCAGAATGGATGGAACAGTCGCGGAAGCTGTGGTTGCGACTGTTACCGCCTCTCCACTCCTTTTGCGACTTCTCTCACTCTCTCACACACTCTGCTCTGCTATATTTCCCTCGCTTATGGAGGCCGCATCTCATTTGAGCAGCCGCCGCGTCAGTTGGCGCAGCGGCATCACCAACTTGGTTTGTTGAACTTGGCGTCTTCACTTCCGCGGAGGTGGGCATATGTAACCCACGAGAATTTGCTACACGAGTGTGCAATTTTGACTGACCCAGATGTAGAAGGAAAAATTGCATGTTCTGAATTCTGTTTTACTAGTCATAGTAATACGTCTCTTCTACGTTCTCAATTATTTAGTCATACAAAATATTTGATTTGTTCCAAGGACTAAAGCTATACATCCCAATGTAATTTGAAGCACTGAAGCAGAATCTGTTCTCAGAATTACTCCATAACCCCCCACCGTTTTTTAAAATACTTATCGGTGTTTTTGTGATATAGAAGAATGGAGGGTAATAGATCAATATATTATCAATTAGATCAATGTAATATGGACAAATGGTAATTTATTGAATCATAAATCAAACAAAAAATTTTATCTTTACAATACCACCGTACATGACTTCTTTGGTTGTGTGTGTATCAAATGACATACAAAAATTCTTTTCCATATATTTCAAGTACGTACAAGCTAATACTTTTACGATTGTATTCCATAGCGTTCAAAGTTGTCACAGAGATAGGTTTTCTTGCGACACACCCGAATTCAAGTCATTAAAATCAAGGGAATTTAAGTCAAGGAAATTAAGTCATTGAACAGGAAATTCACTTTTATTATATAACTATATTTCGTTCCCACGGAACCAAACATAATATCCACTCGTTTTAAATTGAGCCACAAAAAGTCAAGCACACATAGGTCACCATATAAGAATTTAATAATGCAATAAGTATAAATGATTATAACTTATTTATTTATTTAATTTAAATTACGCTTCTGTCGAGTTTCTGGTATATTACTCCGTGAAAATTATACACTGAAAAAGAGTTACCAGGAACAGATCTTTAATCATCTGTTAGTCAACTTTACATAATCAAGTGTACTTATAAAAAGACGCTCATTGTTGATAACCTTCCAGTGGTGAAAACGTTTTCGTTTGAATCATTAGTCTTTCGTTTTTTAATGAACACACAATTGAAGCGTTATGAATCCACAAAAAACTTGCTTAACATCAAGTCTGAAATCTAGATTTAATCGTATTAATTTGATTAGTGTATAACAACGTGCATTGTATTTGAGTTAAAAAGGAATATACTTTTATTCCTGATAGATATATTTTGAGACGAACAAATTTCGGGTTGAGAACTATTTACTCGCATTCAGCTCCGGTGGAGGAAGTTCAGTTCTGTTTGATTAAACATTATTTGACTAACACGAAGGAAACACGTTGGTGTTCCTAGAATAGTAATTAAATTAAATACAATCACTTCCTCATTTACAATACTTTATTTGGTTTCATGTAATTAATATTCCAAGAATTGAAGAAAAATTTCTTTCCGTGATAGCTTACTAGATTTGGGGAATTAAGTTTGAGTCCTATTCGGGAAACAAGACTTCGATGTAAAAAGACCTTTAGGCGTAAGCGATGATACGTACGTCTCTGATCTGAAGGTTATTTAGCCACATTCACGGAAATAGTATAAAGTTTGGTATTCTACGCCTTTCGTTTATACCTTTGTGTATCTTCACTATTTACTTATTCGACTGTGGTATTGATATACTACTTTAGGTTGGTGTTCATGAAGGGTATGCATTCGTGAAACGTTGCAAGAACTAATATCAATATTCCAGTCATCAATACCACAAATACATTCAGCAGAAATAGATAGTAAATATTGTATAATTCTGGACGTTCAGACACGAATATGAACTTGTTTATCTGGGGAAAATATGTATTTATTGATTTCGGCCACGGAAGTCTACTTGTTCATTCACACACGATTTGGATTATAGAGAAGGAATTTAATTTTCCAAGTAAGAAAATTAATTTTTATATATTGTATAATTATTTATACAATCGTTTTTGGGAAACTTGATTGTATAAAAACATATTCATTACTTAAATTAATAATTTTACAATATTTGTATTGTTATAAAACCTTAAGAATTCTATCCAATTTAATTTGATGGTTTCTATGTCGGCATAAGTACATGGAGTGAATAAAAATTTTCATGTATAAAGAGGGATTCAACTTACCTTTTATCAAATAGAAATTAAATAAAAAAGGAATAGGACCTTTTAAGAAACATATTAAAAAAACTGAAATATTCTTTCGCAAAAATACTGTGAATTGAAACCATAAAGAAACATGACATAGTGGAAGATGTAATGTTAATTTTGCACTGTAAAATAAACAAAATGAATTGTTCTATAGTGAGAAATTACTGATAAAATTGTTCATAAGTGAGTCAAATAATATCGCTGGTCTTGATACACTGTTGAATAATAGAATGACGGATGACTCTTTAACTTTTCATGAGGAATGTATTCTTTTAGAATATTTCCATTTAATTAAATGAGTGTTGTTTTGTGTCTAAATACACATATGAACCACATACAACTTCAATAATTAAATTTTAAGCTAAACATTGCAGTATTGCTGCAGTTATGTACATCATACCCATGCACGGACTGTTGAAGATTGTGTTTTATGGAAGATAATGCCATCGTTTTTCATTCTAACCTTTTATGAAGAACAACAATGTAATGCGTTCAATAAGAACATAGTGTATAATGTTTAATGTGTCACTCATCATATAATTTCACTCCACTAAAAATTAGTTCTGAACCATTTTATTATGGCAATACAAATACATAGGTCCAATGTCGTGGTTCGTTGAAGGTGGTGTAATAATATAAATGAGAATATACCGGATGTTTTGAAACTTACGATAAATGTTGTCGCATATTTTTTCAATATTTTAGCAAACAACGAATTTCTAATTCTAAGAGAAGTTGAGATGTATAAGAGTGCTGTTAAGTGTGAAATGAGTCGTTGAAAGACGTCTGGTTGAAGATCGACGAGAACTGACTTTTCTCTCCTTACGTTGAGCAGATGCAAATTTTATTGCGCGACGCTTAAAAAGGAAATTTTTGATGCACGAGGTGGAGCGAAGTGGGTCATCCGGAACAATAGAAGAAAATTTCAAATTCAACACATCGCTGTACTAGGTAAAATACTGTATTCATTTCGGCACACACAAAAATTCGTGTGTTTTATACGCGAATTCTATGCATGATGAACAATAAATAAACTACATATAAATCAACTCAATGTACACAAACATAGTTAAAACACAAAACGATATCGAATATCGAAATTGACTCTTGTTTACTTCTGAGAAAATTTTCGAAGGTTTCCTAGAAGTTTCTGAGGAGGTTTATTAAGAAATATTGAGTAGCTTGTTGTTTTCTATTAATTTATAATTTCTTCGTCTAATTTTTGAAAATAAACTTCTTTAAATAAACTTTGGTTCAGAAATTTTACGTCGAAGGCGTACATTTTGTTAAGAAAAGTTTAAAGTGATTCTTGTTTTTTACAATATACGTGATTGTTTATCCACCGTGAAAGGAATTTTTATAAACTTTTGATATAACTCTATGAAAGTTAACAACCTTGCAATAGTTGGACACTCATAGTATCTCCACAAATTCAATATAATTCACCAATTCTGAATGTTTTGTTTTTTCTTTAAAGTAGTTTTGTGTTTATATCTGAATACTAATAGGTCTAATCTGTTGTATGTATCATCATAGTCTTCTAGAGAAAGGACGAACAGTCATTTGCTATCTCGAGAAGTTAAAATAGAGTTATATTATTTTCTAAATACTAAACGTACGTAAAAATGAACTGAAATGGGTTAGGACAAACCGGCAAAATATCTCTATTTTAAATATCATTGAAAAATACTTGTCATTATCTTATCTCCTCATAGCACTATTCAGGGTTTATTTTTAATATTAGTACGTAAATTGTATGTGCTGTGCGAGAATTTTCGGTGAATTTCAATCGTACAATGTTGCATTCATGTGATCTACCTATAACACGATTTCTGATTATTTTTTTCATTATTAACAAGAATTATTAGCCACAATAATAATGAGTGGTATATTGAAATGTGACTCTTAATATCTCAATTCATCATAAATTAGCATTATCCTACACCAAAACATATTACAAAAACATCGAAATAGTTTTTTAATTTGATGACCATAACTTCCTGTTTTTCCTGATTTCGTTTTCGTTGGTCACGTACATAATTATTTTAATGCAATAGAATACATAATAGTTCTATAATAGTCGAACAAAAGAATTGTAACATAAATGTGTCTTTGAAAGAGTTCTGAAATTTGTTTGCATTATTGCTGTTCGTAATGCTGATATAAAAAGTAATTAATAATAATTATTAAATTATTTTCAATACTGCAATTACAAACTGTATATGACAATACAAAAAGTGTATATGATATACACAATAGAACAAAGAGTATACAACTGGGCGCAAGCTAGGGATCATCCTATCAAGGGTCGTAAGGCTGAGGCGGATTGAACATTTCAACATACACCTAAGACAAAAATTGTTGCGAGTTATAATATTAACAGCATACCAACAAATTTGTATTTAGTAAAATACAACGAAGATCGTTCACAATTGCGAATCATTATGGAACTATAGATTATTTGGAAAATATTGTTTATAAATCGTAACTATTAAAATAACAGTAAATTCGAGATATTATTTCAATATATGCTCCCCCCCCCCCTATACAACAGCCTTTAAAAAATCCGTCTATACCCGAAGGAAAACCCAGGTGAGGATGGGGTCATAATTAATGTACGCAACTGTGCAAAGGTTGAGTACAGATAAAACTAAACATATGAAAAATAAGACACAATATAAGCATGCAGGAAAATATTATTGAAATTGTTATCACATATTTTGAATACTACATCAATGGCGTGATTAAGTCCCAGACGAATTTAACTTTTATTAAAATCAATAAATTCCTTTACACTGTAGGAGCACTGGTGCAGTAGGTAGCTCTTAACCGCTGATTTGAAGAGACTCAATTTTATAATATATTTTATGTCTTGGTGAGGGAATTTATGTCTTAGGGGAAGGATTGATATCCGTTAATGTGTACTTTTTTGCTTTCGTTTCAAAATGTTTTCTTTGCTAAAACTTGACGAGAACTTAATGCAAAATTACATGTACAATTAAGAAAATATTTTTAAATTGTTCACACAGATTATTTAAATCATGTATAACTGACCAAAAATTTATCAAAATACAATTATTTTCATTAAATTTAAATGTATCACAAAATAAATTGTTTTTCATGTACTTCGTTTTCAAAAACATGTGTAAGGAGTGAATAGAAGGGATTTTCTTAGGAACAAAAAGAAAATATGTATTCAAACATAAAATATATAAAACTAGAAGTTGACTTTTATTTCATTCTCCTCTAATAAAAGTACTACAAGACGGGAGAGCTGGTGGCAATGACTGACGGGTATTTGGAGTCGAGATGGTAACGACTGTAATTAGATGGTTTCCGTGGAGAATACGGAGGGCAGTGATAAAAAAGGAACAGAGTGACTTCCAACTAGAAATAGTTGAGATAAGACATGAAATAAGAATCAAAATGATACGATACTTTAAAAAGTGAGAGATCCTTTTTTTTTTTCAGTGAAAGTGTTTTTTAATTTATTTTTTCCTATCTTGGCCCAAGTTTACCTCCGGTTCAGATAGAGACAGATTTTATACATAGGCTCTAGCCAAGGGATGGAGGCACATTAATACTATCGTAATAATTAACCTCTAATTTAGAGTTGTTTTAATAATTACGAGTTATAAAAAATATTTCCTCAATAATTTTGAAAATTGTTAATTGTACCTATTTGTTAGATAACTTTTTTGTATACTATTAAATCTGCGTTTGGTGATACTCTGTTGATATTATAAAATGTAGCTAACTAACTTATCTTATCTAAGGGGCGCAGAAATGATCAGCAATCACAGCTTTGGGGTTCTTGATCAGAATTGATAGAATGGTCCATTGCTCGCCTCCGGAGTGTTAGTGAATTAGTTTATTGTCCTCCATGTGATCATACGCTGTAGCAACTATTTTTTGACACTAAATTCATTTATTAACTTTTCGAGAACTTCATTTATTGTTTTCATGTTGTGTATGTTCTTTTACAGAATATGCATATAGTTTACAATTATTAAACAAATACAATGTTAATGTTTCAATAATTTTTAGTCTCTATAATTTTTAAGATATATTAACATTTTTTTTAAATGATACTTTAAAAGGCATCATCGTACTATCTTAAGTTGCTGGTTATTTCTAATATTCCCTAAAAGAATCATGATAACCTTGATCTTACAAGCTGTCCAACGATATTGACTCCAAACAAAGTGAAAAAAATCTACCATTGCCGGTATTCAATTTAACGGTCTCCCGCATTCATATTTGATAGCTTAGTGTGGTCGGTAATTGGGCGAATATATAGAATTCTAACACAAAAATGAAACTACTATGTATAAATTAATTATAAACAATATTATAATGAAGTATGCGCACACAGTGTATCCTCCACTGGTAAATATACTTAATAGATCTTTAGTAAACGATAAAACAGTCAATTTTCAACATTTTGGATGTATACTGTGTACCCGTATTGGTGTATAGATCTTGTTGGCACAATACTAGTAAACAATTGACTGTCAAATATCTTTTCATGCAGTGCATAAAATGTTGTGATCATATCTTAATATTAACAAATATATGCGAATGCAGGTATAGTCTCAAATAANTTTTGGATGTATACTGTGTACCCGTATTGGTGTATAGATCTTGTTGGCACAATACTAGTAAACAATTGACTGTCAAATATCTTTTCATACAGTGCATAAAATATTGTGATCATATCTTAATATTAACAAATATATGCGAATGCAGGTATAGTCTCAAATAATTTTTTTTTTACAAAACTCAAGATCTATTAATATTAAGGTGGTACAAGAGTAGGTGGAATTAAATCACTAAAATATCGTAATTGGCATGAAAACGGCGAAACATGTACTTACTGTGATTTCAATTTGAAAAACATTCCTCGCCAGACATTTAAATGAAATAATTGCATTTATAATTGAAGTTGAATTACATTGCATCTTATGGAGAAAACACTTATTTACTAATACGACCAACATTTAAATCACAAAAGTAATGGGGGTTTACTTTGATTTGTGGAAAATTTTCCATAGTATTTTTACATAAATTTTATCTATAGGTCACCAGCAACATGAAAAAGATATTTTACCATTTCCACGGTGAGATGCATGAACCACGAAACAGTTGTTCTCGGCCGCCATGTTCCTACATGCTCTTGTGCATTTCAAACGAGTCAAATGAGTTCTTGAATATTATTTGTCCTATATTATTAACTGATAGATAGAAATGAAATAATATTTACTCATCATTATTGTTAGTATTATTGTTTTACAACAAATAGAATAAAAATAAAGAAACAATTATTCATCTTAGTGATTTGACTAACTTGAAGCGCTGGCCCCACCTTAAGTATATTTAATTTCTCTTACATCTCGGGTTTACGGTAG
Source organism: Laupala kohalensis (assembly GCA_002313205.1). NCBI lineage: Eukaryota > Metazoa > Arthropoda > Insecta > Orthoptera > Trigonidiidae > Laupala > Laupala kohalensis. The sequence continues at coordinate 319,161 of NNCF01128502.1, read as the reverse complement.
AATTTTTTTCATTCATTTCTTTTTCTGTGTCATACTCTCACTCTCATTTGTTTCCATCTCAGTTACCTCTACTGCAGATTCAATTAGCGACACCGCAGTTTTTCATTGCATCGTATTTCGTCACTCTCCACTTTTCTCTCTCCAATGAGAGCTCTTACTATCCTTAATTTTCTCCGAATCTCGTTCTTTCTCTTTCCAACCATTGGCCAGAGAACCTCTTATGATGGGAGCCAAGGGCTTAACAGGGTTATCGTACCTTTGGAGAGGAGCCATCCGCTTCAGCCGGAACCTTTCCAGTCCTGGGCCCATCGAGTGGGATCGCCCACTTTTCGGAGAGGGTTAACATTACGTAATTTGCGAAAGTTTGCCAGATTGTAGGAACTGACGTTATTCTGCGAATTCTGTTGGTAAAATACCCTGAAGTACGAAACACTGACGTAAAGAAATTCCGAAACCGTTGTTTCAAAATCGACTTTTTGTGTAGTTGTTTGTAGGGTTTATTTTTCAAAACATTCAATTCGCATACCTTCGTGTTAAATTGTACGATCAACTCAACAAGATACCATTTTGAAATACAAGGAAGAGCACATTTTTATTGTTAAGAAAATAAATAATTTGAAGCGAGAACTATAGAATTATAATCCATATACGATGAGCTCTAACTGTTGGTGAAAATCCTAAATCTATCATTACCAAAATTAGACTGTCTAACTGGTCTAACTACTAACATAATCTTAAGAAAACTTATGTTAAAAATTCCTAGAATTTGAAAAGTTGTTTTACTGTTGAGTCGTTTCCATGACGACTAACTCATGAAATCATTTTATTCTTTGCTAAATATATTATTATTTTCTGCTTTTCAAAGGTATTATTATCTTTAAGGTAAAATTAACGGTTTAAAACCATTCATAGTGGTATATTATTCCAAACAATTTAACTTGACAATATTTTCCCCCTTAAATCAGTCGGGGCATGCAATTCATGCAATTAAACTGTGACCCGTAATACAGTGTTAGTACATTTGTTCACCATGTGGACGGTGGTTCAAAAAAATCCAAATGGCTTTAGTCATGATGATTTCAAGACATCATAGCGGTTCTTCAGTTAATTTTCTGGGCGAACTCTAATTTCACTGCAATTCATTTCCCCTCCAGGCATTGATCCCTTAATTAATTTTTACCAATTTCTGTTTTTAGAATCCACCAAATGTTACTACTGGGTAGGGGGAAAACCGACTGGCTAATATTGTCATTGCGCTGTCTCCCAGTATATTAAATATATTCTGTCCTAATGCTATTTTATGTTTCGATTCAAACTGTTAGACAGAGCATTTAGTTAAAAGCTACAACTTATTAGAAAATAACTCCTAACTTTTTTGATAGTATTTATTCCATGAAAACATGGCAAATGTGATGAATTGTGCGCTGCTGTGATGGGAAACAATGGAACACAGGTTATAATGTTTAAAATTGTACAATAATAAATTAAAATATGTGGATATTGTATGTTAAAATAAAACGGTAATACATTTTCATGCAAAATATTTCATGTATATCTTATTTCATGTAAGATTGAAGTTTTTAGTTAACTCGACGTAATATTTTTTATTTTTTCATGATAGATATCAGTCTACTCTAAATTTATTAAGACAAAAGTAACTCAAATTACACAAGGTAACTGCTAGTTTATACTCCTATTAGACAGGAAGGTTTCTTTGTGTTTTCCACGAATTTCATTCATGAATAGAGGAGGATCGTGAATAAAAGACGTTTAACTCTAATTAAATAACTGTTTTTGTATAATTGAAAAACAATGTATTAATATTAATTTTTGAGGCATTAAACAAATGACATATTCCAATTTAACTTTTCAATGCATTTTATTTATTTAAATGGTTATTTGTATTCGTAGATTTTACGTTGAGTTCAATCTATAAAATAACTCATGAATAACGTGTATCTAGCTAATCTATCGCAACGTGCATATTTCTCATTACAAAGGGAAGTAATTATTTATGCAACTGAAATCCTGGAATTCCTCTCTTGTTTAAGGGCAGTCCATCTTTTCGCTGGACTAATTTCTTTTCTTGAGAAATCTCTCGCGCCGCTTATGCGCGTGATGCCACTGAACGAATTGAGAGGAGCAAAGCACTTGATGCCCAATTCATAATCGCGCTAATGGGAGTTCATGGGTGCGTGCTAACTTCATTAGCGTGCACGACGGGTTGACAGAGTCTGAAGTTGTCGACTTTGGTGGTGGCAGTTGGGGAGGGTGGAGTGGCAGAAGCGTCCTCTGTTGCAGGGTGTGTGCATAGTACCACGATATTAGAAGCAGTGCTAACTGGAATTGTAGATGCAGGAATCACTAAAGGACTACAAGTTAAGAAAGCGCAACTTCACCGCGAAATTATTTGATGCATTTCTGATGAAAGTATTACATTGGAAACAAAAGTACTTTTGATAACGAAGTATTGTGTAAAATAAAGTCATTTGATTTTTTTATACACGCAAAACAAAAATGACAAAAGCTACTGATATTTTTTACTCTTATTTCTCCGTACTATGTATCAGATTCTCTCACTATTTAACGAATTTTATTGGACATGCATGTGTGATAAGAAAATATATAATCAAGTGTTTTAAAAATCATCTGTACATGTTTTAATATAAGTGTTGCAATTGAGCTTTTTTATGCCCTTGAAAGGAACCAATAAGTACACTAGTCGATTTAACCAAGTTTTAGTCAAGGATATGATCCAATTACAAGATAAATAAGTCATTCATTTAATGTCTCAAAATGCTTTTGCATAAGTGCGTAAAAATGTATAGTGTGAATTCAATTACGCAAAAAAATTGACAATCTTTATTGCGACGACAAAATCTTAATTTTAAACATCCTCGGTAAAGAAAATCTAACATGTATCAAACGAAAAAATTGGTTTTTAATTATATCGATTCATGCGCCGTATATGAAACTCAGTATATTGTATGAAAAGATAAAAACGTTCATTGCATTGCGAATTTTTTTCTCAATGTATTGTTAAGTTTATTGTGTGTATTAGATATAATTTTTATTTTATTTTGTTTCATTTCAAAACCTTGGGTTAATGACTTGTAAAAGTAAAGAGAGAAAGAAGGGTTGCACAATGTCCCTTGTTCATTAAGAAAAATGTATTCAATACTTAATTGTCAGGAGTGAGATTCGGAAGCATAAGTTTTTGGGCGTTCTACTTTTAATGAAACAGGATCTAATATTGCACGTACTGATATACAATTAATTTTAATGGTGTAATATTCAAATTTATTGATTCATTGAATTAACCTTAATGATGTACTACAAACATTACATTTTGTTCAATCTATTAAATCATACTTTTTCTTGTTACTGTATACTTTTAAATTTGTCATTTCTCCTAGCATTGCGACAAAATATTATAAATTGGACGCTAAAAAGAAACAAACAATACTTCACATGTTGACGTTCACATTACGTTACTTTCAAAATACACTTTACTTTAAGATGGGCGCGCCAAAAGGAAAAATGTAACTATTGATATTGATCTAATATTTAAATGAAGTTTAATACATGGAGATTTAGAACTAATATTTAAATTATATTAATGATATTTCAAGATAAAAAATTAGTATTCAAAACCTCTGTTAGTAATTATTTTGTTGAAAAAAGATAACATATGATATCTTTGAAATCAAAGCACATCATAAGAAAATAAAATAAAACTGGAACTCCAGTATATTTACATAGATTCATGTTTTTCGTTTCAGCACACGAATTGCATTTGCCTCCTTTAACTAAACAGCTTTTGCACTCAAACTTTATGCATTCGCTTTAGGGTATTCAATTTTGTTATTTAATCTTTTTACTAACAGAAAAAAAATCAAATTATTTTTATGTTATCTTAGTTTGTAGTGAGAAAATACTACTGGATCTCGTGTGGTTGCTCTAGCGTATTAAAAAGCAAGTCTTTGTTTTTCCTTCAAAAAGATGGTTAAATAATAATAATAATGTCTTTATTACGTGACGAGACTTGGGCCATCAGGCCCGCTCTTCCACCTAAACATACATACATAATAGTTAGAATAATAAACAAGAAACAATACACTAATTTTTACATTTAAAATTGCATAAATCAAAAAATTGAAAATTACAAATACTAAAAACATTTTATATTATGAGAAATAGAACAGTGTTAATATTACGACTAACTACCACAAGCTATTTGTATACTTAATAATATTATGATACAAATTTGTACAAAAAATCTTTCATACAAATACAAACTAACATTATACATTTTAAAGTAATTTTAAAATAATTGATATTAAAAGAATTATGTAGTTTACTCAACATAAATCATCAATGATTTCATTTAACAAATTCCTAAATTGACGTTAATTTATATTTTATTTTATTTTAGTGCACACCTATTCCTTCGTACTACTATTGAAGGAAATTCCTCAGATGCTTTTTGAAATTTTTAAATGAATTACTGTTTCTAATATACGGAGGAAGATTATTCCATGATATTGCTGTGGCTACAGTGAAGGATTAATTTAGGAAATTTGTACGACTTTTTGGGATGCTGCATAATTTTTGTTGTTGAAGTCTAGACGAATTTAGTATCATAACATTATCTGTTAATTATGAACCGCAATTGATAAATATATAGAAAAAACAGAGACAATGAAGCATGCGTCTTTGCTCTAATCTAAGAATCTTGTTAAATTCATAATATTCAGAAATATGACCACAATTTTTTACATCATATAAGAAACGAAAATAGGCATTTTGGACTCCGAAATGTTTCAGCTAATGATTTATTTAAGTTATCTATAGATAATATAACAATAATCCAGATTTGGAAATAGCATACTTTTCATTAGTGTTTCTTTAGTTTTTTCCCCACACATTTTAGTGACTGCATAATGGCATAAACTTTCTGGCATACTTTACGAACATGAGGTTCCCACTTTAATAGATCGACCATAATTACTCCGAGATTTTTGAATTGCGATGATTTTGGTACATCAATTATCATGAATTTGGTTATCATTTACAACATTTGGTAAAGTCGTGATCTTCAGAATTTTGTGAGCTCTTGAAGAATCAATTATCATCATTTGAGATTTTGAAGGATTTAAAAGACCATTTTGCATTTACCAACTGTGCATAGATGCTAAATTACAATTTGTTTGGTAAATTAAATAATAAATCTCACTTAATTTTCCGTTCACATAAATCTGTAAATCATCTGCATACAAGTAATATCTACAATTTGATAATACTTGAGGGAGGTCATTTACATAAATTAAGAAGAAAAGGAGACCAAATACCGATCCCTGAGGGACGCTTCTCGCAATAGGACATATTAAAGATTTTTTATCTACTACTACTACAATTTGATGTCTATTTTCAAAATATTTCGTTATCCAGGAAAGGGTGGATTCGGAGAAACCCAGTTTTCTGCACTTCTCTAGCAGTATATCATGATCTACGGAATCAAAAGCTTTACTAAAATCTAATAGAGTGAGAACGGAAACGCAACCATCATCCAGAGCTTTTCTCATTTCTTCCGTTACCTTTATAAGAACTGTTTGGGTACTACTACCATTTCTAAATCGTGATTGAAAATTATCAAAAAGACTGTTTTTAGTTTAAAAAAATTCAGTTTGCTTACGCACTATCTTTTCTAATACATTTGATGATATTAGTATTATACTGATAGGACGATAACCACTCAGGCAATGAGCTTTCTCCGATTTTGGGAGCGGGCGAACACGTGCCATCTTCCATGCCTGAGGAAACGTCCCGGACATTAATGAAAAATTTATTATGTGAGTGAGGGTTGGAAGAGCAAAATACACAACTATTTTAAACTGTTTTGCAATAATATTATCTGAACCGTTTGAATTAGATTTAAGTGATGAGATAGTATTCACTACTTCACGATCAATTACACTATCAAAATAAAATATATCTTCTGTAATCGACCCTTCAGCAACAAGAGTCCGTAAAGCTTCTAATTTCATGGTTGGAGCAATTGGTTTTGCAACAGCTGTGAAATATTTATTAAGGTCAGTTAGCAGAACGACTACATGGGTTTTCCAAACTTCTTTTGTAGATGAATTTGAATTTTAAAAATTCAAAAATATCGTTTTTTAGCGTTTTGGTTTTGTTGTTTTACCGCGTTACGGAGCTTTTTATACTCGGTCTCAGCCAGAAGAGTTTTATTTAGTCTGAAATACCGATGGACAGAATCACGCTTTTTCGTTAGAAATCTTAGTTCATTATTTAGCCAAGGAACTGCAGGACGGGTCACTTCTGTTAGACGTTTTCCACGGTGTGTGTTTGTCAAAAAGATCAGTAATGATGGCATTGAATCTAGATACCTTGCTATCGAAAGAAAACTCCTCATAAACGCTACAACACGAAGCACTGGCACTATCTGACTGGAAAGAAGCAACGCTTATCCCTTTATTAAAACCAGGTAAGGACAAAACGAACATTAGTAGTTATCGAAGCATTGCCTTGACGAGTTGTGTTAGTAAAACTCTGGAGAGAATTATCAACCGACGTCTCGTCTGGTGTCTTAAACGGCATGACTTGCTGAGTCGATCTCAGTGTGGTTTCAGGAAGTTCCATTCCACCCTGGACAACTTACTTCTCCTGGAATCAGCAATTTCAAGATGCTTTCGTCCGAAGACAACATCTCATCGGAATATTCTTTGACATCGAAAAGGCTTATGATACTACTTGGCGTCATGGCATTTTACATCAACTTATGCCTGGGGATTTAGAGGACGTCTTCCTCTGATGCTCATGTCCTTTTTGGATCAACGTTCCTTCCGCTATAGAATTGGAAGAGACACCTCGAATCTCCTTCTTCAGGAGAACGGTGTTCCTCAGGGCTCAGTCTTGAGTGTGACCCTTTTTGCAGTGGCCATAAACAGCATAACGTCTGCTGTAAAGAATCCTGTTTTACACTCTCTTTTTGTCGATGACTTTGCTATCTTTTGTTCATCACAGAGTGTCACAGGTGCGGAGCGACAAATCCAACTCGTCCTGAATAGATTATACCACTGGTCGAAAACGACAGGTTTTCGTTTCTCTGCTGAGAAAACACGCTGTGTTCTTTTCAGTAGGAGACCAAGCCTTCTGGCAGAACCTCACCTCGCCCTGGGAAACAACGTTCTCAAATTCTATCCTTTTGTGAAATTCCTAGGTCTGATTTTTGATCAGAGATTGAATTGGATTGAACATCTAACAGACCTAAGAGCAAGAACATTAAAATCTCTGAATTTATTGAAGTGCCTCAGTAGCAGGGAATGGGGCGCTGATCGCTACTCCCTGCACCAGTTTTATCGAGCATTCATAAGATCTCGGCTCGATTATGGCTGCGTTGTATATAGCTCTGCTCGTGCAAGCTATTTAAAGAAGTTGGATAGTGTCCACCATGCCGGAATTCGACTAGTTACGGGAGCATACCGCACTAGTCCCATTCCGAGTTTGTATGTCGAGAGTGGCGAACCATCTCTTTCCCTCCGGCGGCAAATCCTCATGCTACGACACTTTTGCCACTTGCAAACTTTACCCGACAATCTGGTACACAACGCGGTTTTTCATCCATCCTCTTCTTCCATCCGTTTCTACAACAACAGACTGAGAGCAACCAAACCTTTTGGATATCGCTCCAAACAAATTTTGGAAACCTTAAATATACGCACACTTAATGTCTTACATCAAGGTTTTAGTAAGTCTCCCCCTTGGGCTTTGCACAAGCCGAAGATTATTTTCGATCTTTTGCATCATGACAAGAAGAACACTCCAGCTCCGATGTTGAGGATATACTTTCAGCTAATCCTCTACAAATACCGGGACCGTATCCCTGAGTTTACCGACGGGTCGAAGCAGGTTGATGGTGTCGGCTGCTCCGTGGTATTTCCCCGTGAGACCAGTGGCTACCGTCTAGGCGACTT
>NNCF01128502.1:299440-310613 GCA_002313205.1 Laupala kohalensis | reverse complement strand
TATTTAGATATTTGTTGATTTCAGGAGGGTTTTTTAGTGGGTATGGTCGAGATATTCGGCGAGTCCCACACACGGGGAAGAGTTACTATGGCTCTTCTCTATGGTGCGAAACTGCATTTTTCCCTACTTGCATGGGCTCTAATGACCTTTGATGTTGACGAGCCCTAAAGCCCCACAGAAAAAAACAAACTATCTGACTGAATGTTTATGTAATCTATATTCTTCTAATCCCGGTAGTGAATTATTTTTTCTTTATATTTTGGACATTTTATAGAGTACATAACGAAGAGTAAATCATGTTTCGATATTCCAGGAACAGGGATTTGTCCATACAAAACTACTTTCGTACTTAGATACTATTAGATGATCTATCCACGTTTCAGTTTTATTTAAATGAGTTGGATTTAATTCAAGAATTTGTAAATTATGAGAGCGGAAAGTATCAATGAAGTTTGAAGCTATTGTAGACAACGGGAGTTTCAGATCACAGTTGAAGTCACCCATAATAAGTACGTCTTCGTATTTATTTACAAAATTGGTTAAAGGTTCTTCTAATTAACTGAGTTTGCCCGTGTTCGGAGGTCAGTAGATAAGAATCTTTTTCTTTCCATTTTCTAAAAAGAAATATTTTATGCCCGGTTTATTTGTAAACTTCGTTATGGTTTTTGTTTTTATGTCATCCCTAACGAATATTGCAACTCCACCACCAAACTTTTCTTTAAGGTTTTCCCTAACAATTTTCCTATCATTTCTGAACAGATTATAGAATGGCACTTACACAATACCTGTCGAAATTGGAGATTTTAACCACGTTTCACTAACCAGTAACACATCAGATAACAAGTTTAAAATTTCCGAGTGGTGCTTTTTAAGTGATTGCGTGTTTACGTGCAATACGGATAAAATACGAGGAAACTGAGATAACGAGTTTTGAAGCTCATGGACGGACGCGGGGTAACTGAAAGCAGGTAAAGGACGTACGGGGTGGGGTAATCCGACATCCCGACTGACCATATTTTCTGACGCATCGGGAAAAGTAAACATTTCGTAATATGGATGTTGCCAAAACTTGCTTGCCAGGGAATGAAATAGGGTGCACTCAAATAAAATATACTTTAGTCCAAATTAAAATAAATTTCTTACTTAAAAATATTAGGAATAATTTGATATTTTTTAAAATTTCCTAAAATTCAACCTAATCAAAATTTTATAACAAAAATTATAAATAAAATTATTGTAAAGTTGTAATGTAAACCAAATCTGTATAAAAAGTATTTTAAAATTATGCTAGTAATTTTTAATTCAATATCATTAAAATCTATGACAAAATATTTAATGAAATTAAAGTAAATTCTTAATGTAAGTCAAAACTTCGTCAAAATGTTCAAATTTATGCTACTAATATTTTTAGAAATTAATAAATATAGATATAATTAAAAAGTAAATAAATTTAACACTAATAGAAAAGTAATGGTAAACTTAAAGACAACAATAATAATAATAATAAACCAAAATAATATGAAATTGAAAACAATACTAAAATTTTAAAGAGTGAAGAAAAGTCTTTGTTTTTGGTTTGCCCCGTTTAAATTGTCCACCTCATGTTTACATGAAACCCTATGTTTCACTTTCCCTACCTTCACGAGGATGGTCCCATCCGTCGTCCACAAGTTGGTGTAGCCGAAGCGGTCTATGGCTGCGCGCTGCAACTCCAGCCTCATCCGTGTGAGAGCCTCCCTGATGGTACACCGGATCCACGGAATCCACGTTTAGCTTGAAATATCTCTTTCCATTTCCTATAACTGGAAAATTTTACAATTACAGGACGCTTCTTACCAGCGACTTTAGGACGTACTCGTTGGCTTCTATCGATACCAGCTAAAGATAAATTGACACCTATCTTTTTGTTACGTCTATGGCGATGCAGTCGGTGTCTTTCTCTTCGACTTCTGCTTTGCCCAAAATACGGATGGAACGCCAATATTGGTACTGCTCCAGGTCGTCGCACTTCAGGTCCAACTGCGTCCGAATGTCTTCGATAAGCTTCCCTTGTTCCACTTCCGATCAGCTTCCTTTCTTGTTAAATACCAGTTCTAATGCTAAAAAGAGATCGTTGATACAGTCATGTCGCTGGCTTTGTGGTTGTGAAACCTAGATGGCAATTCTTGATGTGCATAGAGGGTTTTTATCGTCCGAGGAAGAGGATGACTCGGTTCCCGCACGCGGTACAAATGAATTTAGACATAATTCGTGAAATAAATTTTACTCGGATAATGCAAATGTGACCTCCTTTTCTAAGACATTTTAAGTTCAGTATTCTGTAAATAGATGCTTTTATTTTCATTACTCTAATGCATATTTTTATTCTATAAGGAAGCATAATGATGTCTTTCTGTACTGAATGATGACATTACAAGTCAGGCTCGTAATAAATTACAGTAAATTAAAATATTTTAATGGGAGTTAAAACGCTCTTTTATGTGTGTGTATGCCTGGACATATCCCATTGATATGACCCATTGATCCCATTGATATTGACATTGACCGGTTCAAGACCGGTTTGATGTCTGATCAAGAAGGACGTAATTCAACCCGGCACACTTTTCTGTATAGCAATAAGCATTCAAGAGAAATTTTGTTCTGCTTACAATTATTCATCACAACTACCATGACGGCACATGAAAGGATCTCACAGCAAACTATATATACGTTTTGCATTCATTTTTTTATTCTACCAATAATTGTGGATTTAATTAATTGACAGAAGAATATTCTTCGAATAAAAGCCTTTTTCAAAATCCTAGGGCGGGAATGTCATTATTACCTTTTTTAAAATAAATCTCGAATTTTTACTGCACAAATATCTACAATTTACTTTGGAATAATAAATGGATGGCATTCATTAAATAATTTCTTTTATAAATATTATTTCCACCACTACCCATGGTCCCTTGATTTTTTCCGGAGAGTAACTTTATTGCCCCCCCCCACGTGGTCATACGCAGTTTGCAACTGCTTTTTTGACAGTAAAGTTTATTTATTTATTCAAAGTTTATTACATTCGTAAATTGTATAAATCTATAGGCCACAAATATGTTTCAGAAATAAGGTACTATCTTCATGATTTGAAAAGAAGAATATATTCCCAATTGAATAACTAGAATTCAGATGGATGAATATCCAGCACTGAAAGTAATTAGTAAACTACTTTTCTCGATTGAATTGCCTCTTCTATTTGTATTCGTAAACCTTGGTAATATTTTTACGAGATGGGATATTCCAAGAAATATCTCTTTTTGGGTATCTTACTAAAATATACATTATGTGGTATTTAGAAACATTGTGTATCAATAATGGTACTAATACTTTTTCAACTTTTCTCTAAATCTTATTTACAGAAAGTGTAATTATACATTGTGTAAAAAGTTCTATTAATTCTTCTATCGACCTTCATAATAAGTTCAAAATAGATGGATAGATAGATAATTAAAACAATAAATAAACACTATAAAATATATCATGATCGCCCGAAAAAGGGTCGTAAGTGATCAATTTTTTATTTATTTATTGTGTAAAAAGCTTAAAATAAATTAAAAACCCATAATTATTAGTGCTCATAGAAAGCCCTCAAACCTTAGCAAAGTACAATTCCCTATTGGGAGTGTGAACATGATAAATGGGGATGGGCGAGGAATTGTTTCGTTCAAACCATAATTAATTAACACATGATGTACATTATTCATTTGTTGTCCTCAAAAAAACTATTTGATAACTAATTTTGAGACTAGTTTCATTCACCAATATAGGTTTCAAATGAAATACTTAACGTTTCTTTGTGCTCTTTGTATTGCTTATGCATTATTATTCATTTAACTTGTAAGTTTGAAACGTACGATAAATCATAACGAGATTTTCTAAAATAAGAGACGTTTACTTGTACTTTAAAAATTTTATCTTCTTTAGTTAAATTTATCTCTGGTGTTTAAAACAACTTCAGATAATCGCGTATGGTTTCATTATCATTCTAAAAATACAGGACTCAGAACACAACCTTATCTACCTCTCATTATGAAGTTAGGTATTGATTTCCTTATACCATGCTTTTGATAATGTAGCTTTCCCTGACGTAAAATATAGTTGGCTTTTTGGAAATGATCCAAAATTATGTACTCGTATAAACTTGTGTTATTTTAGATAACTGACTAAAATATTTTCCATTAATATGACANTTGATTTCCTTATACCATGCTTTTGATAATGTAGCTTTCCCTGACGTAAAATATAGTTGGCTTTTTGGAAATGATCCAAAATTATGTATAAACTTGTGTTATTTTAGATAACTGACTAAAATATTTTCCATTAATATGACATATGAATTTAACGGTTCAAAGCTTCTTATGAGAAAAGTGATGACATATCCACGATCATTTCAAATTAAAGTTAACTCATTGAGTGATCACTAACGCATTATAAATGTTAACTTTACTTTTCTCATATTGTTACTTATATTTTATGACATTTATACTAAAAGATGATTAAGACATTACATCTTATTTTTTATGTTTTTCAGAAAGAAATAGAAAGAGGATTCTATACCAATAATTCATCGCTTCAACAGAATTGTTTATTAAGACTACTCTAAGGTACAATATTTTAATTCCTCATATCCTTTTCTATAGAAGACCTTCGGGCAATTCGTGCAGAGGTGCGGCTTGTCCGGTTTATCAACATCATTCTTAAAAAGAAAGAAACTACTCAAAGTCTTGATAAAAATATTAATTGTTGTCACATATTAAAATCTTTTTAAACATTATATATGAAAATATTTTGAAAATATATGATTTCATTGAATTGCATAGTTAATTCAGGAAAAAACTCTGGTTAAAACTTGAAAAATAATTATAGGTTTCCTCACGTATAGCGTATGAAACCACATGAGGAATATATTAAAGAAAAGTTTGTTAACAAACACTGAAATTCCATTACATATAAACTTTATTTTTATTTCTCTCCAAACAAGAACGAGAAACCTATGTGAGAAAGCTTGTGCTCCATTTTTGTGTCAATTTTTCTTGGTTTTGAATGTATTGGTGAATAAAACTCTTGATGGCTTCATAAAGTATTTTTTTATTCAAGCGACAGTGTCAGATGCCTTATTTAGTTTACGTCTTGTTGGGAAGTGAATAAAGTGCGGCTGCAGTCTGACATTATGTCACATGCTTTTTTCAAGACATCTGTCTCACATTGTTAAATTGAGACAGATGTTTACTGGAAACAACTTCTGCACCTTGACATTTTCCATACGGAGAAAAACACTTGACGTATTTGAATACTATTTGCAAAACGAGGAATATTGCTTATTGTGTTTCTCTAGTTATTGACAGCCGCTTGTCAGCGAACAGTAAAATAGATATTTTAATGTGAATTAACTACGACGCATCCGTAAAATATGATTCTTTGATGATTCATTTCTCACTATAAATATATTTTTTTAAGAGAAGAAATAAAAATCATTAACGAATAGAAGCATTACAAAGGTGCATTATGAAAACGCAAGTTTTAGAAGCATTCGTATTATCTTGATTCATTGAACAGTGACATTTTTCTATTTTAATGATACATTGATAGAAAATATTTGTTATAAGATACACAAACTACTCGGAATTTCAGAGAGACAATTTCAGTTTTTATCTTTTTATGAACTCGAAAATTAATCACTACTAGAACATTAATATGAATTTTAGATATTTCAGCTACCTGGATAATTACTTCAATACTTACAATTACTTCAGTTTTAGTATCTTCAATCAAGATTATTAAAGAAAATACATAATTTTCAAACAAATGTTTGAAATATCTCTAAAACTAGCCGTAGTTGCAAAAACTATTATTTCTTTAGTAAAAATTACATTGTTTTAAAAATTACAAAAGCAAGAATAACATGTATAAGACAAGTCACATTTTGCTCTATCCACAAAATATCTAAATATAGGATGAGTATTTCACTTATACTTTCTCTTCTCCAATACTTTTACGTGACAAGCAGTGCAATCTGATAGATAATTTAAGAATTGGCAGCAATTATAAATTAATTTGTATATTTAAAAACTGATTATAAAAGTTGTAGTACATAGTTCAAAATTTCAACGTTCACCAAATAATTTTGGAGGAATATCTCATTTTTATCAATTGGTTAATTATGATGGGCCAAAAAGAAATACTTAAAAACATAAGTGAACTGAAGAATACTTTGTAAAATACTATCAATATGTAATTTTAATAAATTGGACAAATGATTTTTACAATTATTGAGATAAAATTTATTCTTTTGTTGTCAACATAATTTGGCATTTTAGCTAATGTCTCCTTTTTTGTCCTCTTTCGCGAGGATTGGATTCTAATTTTATTCAATGTTGACTTTGAAATAACTGTAACTAATTATTATTTGTAATTATTATTTCCGTTTATACTTAACAAAATGTAAACAATAGAGATCATTACAAATACAAATTTCTCAATTTTTCCAAGATGCAGACTTATTTTTTAACTGATATACTATTCTCTCTCTAATCTTTGTTCTTTTCCACATTCAGCTAATGTTTCACACCTACAGCCTATCATAAGTATTGTAATACCTTTATACATTTGTATTAAGTTATTTTTCTCAAATTCGTATTAGATTATATAGTTAATTATGAGTAGATTTCACAGGTAAATACACCAATAAGAAGTGTGAAAATAAAATTTGACACTTCAGCCATTAAATTGTCGGGCAACAAAATTTCCTTCCGTCTTTAAAAATTTATATCTCTATTTCTGATATTATTTCCAATCAGCCTTCACTTACTCTTTATTGACTTAATTACCCTAACTCCAGCGCTGACAGAGAAGGGGAGATATCAATTTGTTTACGCTGTTTAATGGTTGTACATTTTGGTTGTATGTAGAGGGAGTACGCGTGTTGAGTTAGCTCTTCTCTTTTATCACCATTGCATCATTGTTTTAATACTCGTGTTTTTGACAGCTTGTGTAATCTGTATATCTAAATAAAACAGAGTTTATGTACCGCTTTTTCCTTCACAAATACGGACTGCTTCGAAATTCAGGCCACG
This sequence comes from Laupala kohalensis, assembly GCA_002313205.1. Lineage (NCBI taxonomy): Eukaryota > Metazoa > Arthropoda > Insecta > Orthoptera > Trigonidiidae > Laupala > Laupala kohalensis. The sequence continues at coordinate 303,501 of NNCF01128502.1, read as the reverse complement.
CGTTATACAGGAGGGAAACTATAAGTCTATTAAGAGATTTGTTCGAAATTTGATTCATTTTTTAACATAATTATGAAGCGCTCATTAGTGACATGAACGCAAAAATCCTATACAAAAGATCTTTGAAATTCGACACACTTGTTCTTCAGGGTGAGTTGCATAATAAGATAAGGAATGCATAAAGAAGATTTTTTCAAATTCCGATTTCGATTATATCTTTCATACATCACTAGTGATTTAAAATTAAAACAAATTCTTGTGACTAAAACTGCGGGTAATAAGCTTGTTAAAAGTAAAATTAGAGGTAAGTGTATGTAATACGTTGGACATTATTTATACAAAGCATATTATATATCCACCAATGAATATACATAGTTCAGTGATGTTGGTGTGTAGGCCTACTGACCATAAGTAACCTTTATCCTTTATTTGACTATTACCTTTTGAGCACACTCCATCGCCACGATTTTGCTATCGAAGTTCGATTATAAATAATCAAATATACCATCATTCATAGAGATTATCCTACAAGTCCAGTATTATCGTTCACGTTACTAAATAAGAAAAACTTCAATGTAGGAGCACAAGAATTTTATGAATTATGTGTGTTATATTGAAGTAATAAGTGTTTCTCCGTCGTGTTTTGCGTAATATAAAAACATGGAATTTTCATAAACTATCGAGTAATATAATGTTATCCGCATCAATGAAGGTGTAAAAAAGTGCAGTTGACTAGACAGCCATGTTCCACTATCTCTAACGATGACACTAGTTTCCAGAGACGGGAATGGCATGTGCCAGAAATGGACGTGAATGGTGGCTAGTAGTGAATAGGGCAAGCAGTTCGCTCTCATGTGGCGTTAATAGAATGAGAAGTATTCATATAGAGCGTTTTTGGTTGACAGAGGGGAGATCCGAGCGGTGACGGTGAATCTGAGTCAGTACTCTTATGCATTAGCCGTTATCGTCTGATAGGGACCTTATCGTTGATGGACTCGGATGTTCCATGAACAAGAATATGAGAGGTATATGAAACGCCTCCGGAAATGCAGTTAACATAAACGTATCTCCTTTCCAAGACGGGTTCCTATTCAATTACACGTCAAACCAACATTCTAATCTTCCCACAGCATTTATTTTTATGAGAAAACAAAAGTGCTCTTGAAGTAATTGTGTATTTTTACTTATATATTTCATTTTTATCTTAGCGGAAAACACAAATATTAATGCTTCCATTGAAATTGTTATTTAAACTAATTTTATGCGCTGTAAAACATTTTTTACTAATTATAAAAGAATACAACTTTGTATTAATATTATTTCTAGAGCAAATAAATGCCATAACATTTTTACTGGGTTAGTAAAAGTTATTTTCAAATTTCTTTGCATCAAAACTTTAGAATATCGTAATAATTAACGTAAATGGAGAGGTATTCGTTAATCATTACTAAATGTAGCGACATTTTTACAGTTTTAAATTTTCATGTAACTGTGTAATGAGTTTCTTCTCTCAAACATTAACACTGATGGTTAAGTGGATATTTACGAATGAATTGGTCGATTAGGGGGATCCATAATTTATAAAAGTCTAAGAGAGTAAGTAAAAAGTAACGCAAATTCTGATGTAGTATATTATTTTCTACATAGTGGTTTTGAGCCCAAGGAACCAATAAACAATGGAAAAAATAGAATTTTCATTTAAAATTTGAAATTAAATTTATAGATTAGATTTAATAAAACGTGCCATTATTGCTTTTTTCTTTTCAATTTTCCTGTGATCTACTCAGTAATGGAAAAAATACTTGAATATCCATTCACAAAAATACTAAAATAGTAACATACATGGAAATTTTAATAAGGAATTATTGGTCAAGAATAACATAATTTAACCACGCAAATATAGGTTAAGCGGGTTTTTCTCTTCTTAAAAAACGTGTAAAATTTGTGTGAATCTGGCGGACCTATTTTGATCCTTGTGTAAACACGAGAAATACGAATCATAGTACAAAAAATGTGAGACAGTAACAATGTGCCATTCTTGCGTGTATCCCGGTTAGAAAACTAAAAAATCACATCTGAGACTTTTTATTTAAGAATTATTGAAGAATTTTGTTCTACATGAAAATTTTACATTAATACCCGACGTGTCATCCAGTATTTGGAGACATTCAGGTCAAGCGCGAATGACTAAACGGGGTTATCCTGTACACTAAAAATAAATCACTATGTATAGAGAACAAATAAAGCATTAAGAGCAATATACTAAAAGGAAATTATAAACATAGCGCATTTTGTAAATATATTTACCAATTTTTTTAAATTGTGCAACAAAAACCACCCTGAGAGAACAACAAACAGCCCAACTGAATCAAATTAATATTATCCTCTTTGAGACGAACTTGTTATGCAACCAACACAACAGACATGACGTAATATATAAATTTAATACTAACAGGAAATATTAATATGCAATACACCATATTCATATAAAAATAATTTAAAAATTTGTTTTGGGGTCTCAGCTGACTCCCCTTGTTAGTCTGGAGGTTATATCAAATAGAAGCACACCGCACGTGACAGACGGCCCCACACGATTCAGTGGAAAAATACAAATATGACTGAATGTTAATTTCAAGATAAAATAAAATATAAATATAAACCTTCACCTAACCTCAACATCCAGTTTACAGATGTTAAGTTGACATCACATATGGTGCGGTACGACATTGATGTGAGTGTGCTCTTCATTCGTAAATAAATTAATACACTACATATATTATACATCATTTCCAAAAACAAAATGATAGGATGTTCCAACTTAACAAAAAAAAATGGAAATATGATTGAAGAAATACATTCTATCATAAAATGATTTACATAAGACTATAACAATGCTCTCTTTCATTCAATAACTTACAAGTAAAACTAAACCCATTACAAGTAGAAATTATGACTGTTCAAAGACTGATTAAATAATATTTAAATACAAATATTTAAATACATACACACTTTATTAACTACACTATTACTCTTCGTGGATCATCTACTGATTCTTTATTAGTTCCTTATATATTTTTAAATAATGGAGCTTTTTACGCTGAATACTAGTTGGTAATACATTAAATAGTTGTGGGACAATAAATAAAATCTTTTAAACCAAGATATCTTTGCTTTTGGTCTTTTCACGTGCCCTTCACAGCGACTTCACAAGACGGCGGATAGGAGAAAGCCTCCCAGACATGAGTGATAGGAGGGAAATTAAGTACATCCCGTGGACAAACAGGTACACTACTGATAACATAAAAGGGCCCATTTATTTTTCTAAGTCCCACGCTCTGACCAGTTTTGGATCTGTTAGGTTTGCAACGCGTCTGTCCTCCTGCTTCCCCTTCGAAAAGGGAAGTTTCGTTCGACCAATCGTAGGTCTATTTGAAACGGAGCCCATATTTGGAAGACTAATAGTACCGCTGGTAAATCGTAACGAGATAAAATGTTTCATTACACCGCTATTATAGAAATATTTTGTATTTTTTTATTATACACATTTTGGACTTCTATAACAAAAATATTTTGTATATTCTTGACTTCAATAAACTTTACCATTCTCTATATTTAAACGACATCTCGAGATTCGTTGTCTCACAAGGTCTTCATAGGCAATGTAAATGATATTAGAGTTTCTGTAAAAAACGTTTGCGTAATACTGTGATAAAATATAGTTTTTAAAAGAATTTGAATATAATTGCAAGATATCGTATGGAATTGATATAATTCGAATCACAAATTACTTATAAATATTCCTATAATTTCTTATATTTATACAGTGAAGTAAAGAAATCAAATCTCATTGCCTACAAATGATGTGTATTGTCGAAAGTAATTTCACATAATTTGCGATTCTCTTAAGTTTTTCATATATGTGAAAAGGAATTAAATAAATATAGAAAACGTTTGTCTCAAATATGAACTAATAACACAAAAGTTTAATTCTCGAGTTATAAATAATATAAAACTACTTAAGGAACAAATTAATTACATCTTCCAATGACATTTATCCACGA
>NNCF01128502.1:275306-296931 GCA_002313205.1 Laupala kohalensis | reverse complement strand
GATATTGGTCGGTAATTTCCAATATTAAGTTTGTTTCCTTTCTTGTGTAAAGGTTTCACTTTAGCTCTCTTAAATATTTTAGGAAACACCCCTTCCAATAAAGAACTATTAAAAATATTTATGAGTGGATTTAATATAGCATTGGACGAAAATTTAACAATAAACTCAGGTATATCATATATGCCTGATGAAAATTTGTTTTTTGATGAGCTGATGATTCTCATGACTTCACTGGCGTTAGTTTCGGAAGTGAACATAGAATTGGGTATGTGGGTGGTAATAATTGGAGGACATTGATTTGGATATATTGAGTTCGTTATTTTACCAAATTCTGAGAAGTGAGAATTAAACAAACTTGCGATGTCCTGAGGATTTGATACGATTTTGCCATCGTTTAGTAGAGAAACATTTACTTCGCGATTTTCAGAAGTTGACAAAATTTTTAACAATATTCCACATGGGTTTCATCCGGTTGTTCGATTTTAGTATATGCCGGTCGTTTTCCATTACTTTAGCTGCGCAGACTATTTTCGAAGAATAGTCTTATATTTACGAAAATAATTATGGAGTTCGGGTGGTTGGTTATAGAGTTTTGAAAGATAATATATACGGCGTTTGTTTTTTGAAGAAATTCTTATCCCTTGCATTTCTTTGTGTTAATTAACTTGCCTTTTATGGGAAAACAAGAGTTGTAATGTTTTAGGAATATTGAGATAAATACATTTAATTTGTCGTCGGTGTTATGGCAATTGTAAACATCTTTCCATGTTTCTTCACGCAAATAATTTATAAATATGGATTGAATTGTGTCATTAAACTCTCTTGTAAATTTGTAAAGATTCTTAAGTGATTTAAGTTTCTTTGTAATAGTCAATACTTGAGCAAGATGATCACTGTATCTGGCGATAAACACTTCAGAGAGATACGAGATTCCATTGTTGACTATAATTTGATCTAGCAATGTTTGAGATGAGCCGGAGAGGCGAGTGGGGTCATTTATCGTAGTAATAAGGTTGAAGGAGTCGATAAGATTCTTGAATCGATTAACTGGTGAATGTGCAGAGTCGGATGTACTCAAGAAATCGATATTGAAATCACCACATATAACGATAGATTTAGTAGATTTATGTGTGATATGTTTTAAAACATTTTCGAAGTTCCTAAAAAATATGTCAAGATCTGATTGAGGAGGTCTATAAATATAGAAGACAACAATACCGGTGTCGGTCAGATTAACTGCAGACAATTCGAACACACTATCTACGCAGAAGTTCTCGTAGCCTGTCAGTGGAGAAGATAAAATATCATTACGAACGTAGATACACGTACCTCCGTGGGGATTTTTGCCTTTAAAATTTTGCCGACAGTAAGAACTTGCTAAATAATAATTAGAAATAGCAGTATCGTTGATGTTGTTAGTTGAAAGCCAATGCTCTGTGAGGCATAGCAAATCGAATCGATTTTCGTGTACCAGAATTTCAATGTCTGTCAATTTGTTTGAAAGGGATTGGACATTATGATGAAATATAATTATTTTATTTTCGCAAAGAGTTTGTGACTCACGAGAAATGGAATCGACGTTAGATTGTGGAGAGGAATTTGAAATTGGTACAGCTTCTATTTCCGGATCAAGCTCGCACACTGCACCTAAACGCGATTGTCTCCTTCGAGTACCACATCGTACTCCTGAGCGCATGTTGTTACTGTGTATGGGGGCGGCAGGAGGAATAGATGTGGACGTGCAAGATGAGGAAGCAGTAGGTGAAAGAACGGTGAAAGGAGAAGAAATTTGTGTCGAGACAGGAATAGGAGATGGTGATGAGGTAGGAGCAGAAGGAGGAGATGAGGTAGGAGGAGGAGGAGATGAGGTAGGTGCAGGAGGAGGTTTAGGAGTGGGTAGTGGGGCAGGTGGATGTTGTGAGGTCAGATGTGAAGCTAGAAGAGACTCAAATGCTGTTTCACAGACGGTCTCAGGTGTAAACCGTTTTGGGTAAAGTCCTTGGCAGTCAGGTGTGGTTGCAAATTTAAAAAATTGATTTTTGTGTCTGCCAGGTGATTTNAGGTGATGTTTTAGGGAGATGTTTGCCAGGTTAATTTCGTGGTTTATTTGTGGAACGTTGAAGCGTGGAGGCAGGCTAGAGAGCACTATGTTCGTGTGCAACGAGGCCATTTTTTTGTAGATGTTCAGATGCGTTGAAATGACCACCCATGTTAATATCGTTCTGCCCACCTATGATGATTACTGTGTCCCGCTCTGTGAGATTTTTAGTGTAAGTGTCCAGTTCTCGAATAACTTCAGATAAACGGGTTGGCTTAAAGAAACCGGAGACTGAGAACTGGCTAGGAAGCAATCCACGCAATACTGAGGACATCTGACGACCGTGCGAATCAGCTAGTATGAGCATGTTTGATTTTCTGCGTGGAAGTGTTGGTTTGATCTCTGGATAGCACTACTTTACGTGATTTTGGGCGGCTGTGCTTACCAGTGCGTGGTGTGTGAACAGGTCTGGGTACTGGACGGGAGGGAATGAAACGAGTAGGTAAGGGAGGAAACAGGGACATGTCATCTAACACACTAAACCTATTCTGAGTGAAGAGTTGGGGTGGTGCATGTGTAGTTGGTCTAACCGGTTGGTAGCAGTTGGAAGGACGTCGAGACTTTCTAACTGTAGTCCAACCGCCGATCGTTTTCTTATTGACCTCTTCCAGCGCACTGATTCGTGTGTCAATATACTGTACCATGTCATTGTACGCCTTCTGAAGATCAGCTTTGAATGAGTTGAGGAATGCGATAGTGTCCATTGTTGTGAGATAGTTAGCAACTTAACGACAAAAGCAAATGAGAATACACGAAAAATGACAACTTACACTCTAATGAAGGATGTTAGTATAATAATATATTTGTTACTACGGAAGTTCCAAATGAGATATTAAATAAATGAAATATACAAACAAACCGACGACAAAAATGATTGAAATAATTATTTAGGGCGACCACTGGAGATTAATTAATTCGACAATAACTACCGTATATTGTGTTAAAATGTAAATAAATACGAAAGAATCAAGAACAACGAATTGTAAAATAATGTAATAATTCTATGAATTATGACGACAACTTGGGTGCAACAATGGGGCAGGGTTTAAATAAGTAAATAAACAAACCGACAACTAAAATCACAGAAATAATTTAGGATGACAACTGCAGATAAATTAATTCCACAATAACTAAGGCAATATTATGTTAAATTGTAATGAATAACTACAAAAAGATCACGAAAACAAATGGTAAAATATTGGAATAATTCTATTTACGACGACGAAACTTGAGCAGTGCAACAATAGAGTACGTTATTTGTAAGTTAATAATGATGTAATAGTATACGCACCAGAAAATCTAAATACAGCAAAATAATTAATTTTAATGCACCAAGGAGTTAAATTTATAATTCCGTTTGTACTTACGTAAACTTTATCACACCTTTGAATGAAGCACTGAATGAAAACAATATGAAATTGTATTTGGTCCGTTGAGTTTGAAAACCTTAGGAAATGTTTCTAGTGTTTTTTCACTTAACACTCACACAGAACAAGGAATTTTACACTACAATGAAAGTTGGGATCTAAATACAACTGATCACAAAAAACTCAAAAAAATAAAATAATTAGAAAGATTAAACTGAAAAATAGAGAGAGCTCATTCACAACCACAGCTAACGCCAGGAGCAGGCTAGCTATAGATTCTTAATATGGTGTACAATTAAATTGAAATAATTTCATGGAATTAAAATCTTTGCGTGCAGAATCCACCATTTTCCGTTTTCATCTGGTCCCATTCTGGCCCCGGTGTTTTTGAAGTTTTGCTTTGGGTAGAGGCGGTTTTTGTATATATGCTCTTCAGTCTCTTTCCCAGGGGCGATGGTCTCATTAATACTATTGTTATTTTTAACCTCGAATATTGAAATATTTTAATTATTACGATATATTAGCCACATTTCCAAATTATTTAAAGATATCCAAAGAGTGCATATTATTTAAAAAGATTTTTTTGTATTGTACTCAACATAAATTTGTTTTTTTATAATGATATGATTATAACACGTAGCTTAGTATTTTTATTCTTCTTAGGAAGGCGCAAACCATGATTTTTCTTGGGACGCCATGGTAAATCCACCATAGTCTTAGGGCCCTTAATCAGAATTGATGAGTTGGTTTCTTTGCTTGTTTCCGGAGTGTAAAATTGTTTATTGCTCTCCAATGGCTATAAGCAGTTTATAACTTCTTTTCCGACGATTTTAATGGTTTATTAATAATAATAATCATAATTTATTAGTCTGCTAGTGAGCAATGCTCGGTGGCGGATAGAAAATAATACATAAATAATAAAATAACACTTACTTTAAGAAAATAATTATCTACATGAGGCTGATATGTGCGTATATTCACATACATACAGAAACACATTTTCGCTTACAAACAGTTACAGAAACACACTCATACGTACAAACACGCTCAATATACACACATATGTTACTACTCCTCCTATACCCTTAGCGTAAAAGTAATTGCTATAGCATAAAAGTAATTAATAACTATAGTAATAAAACAAAAAACGAGTGGCTGAGAGCAATCATGTACACTTCACTTCTTCCACTCTGAGCATTTTCTATACCCTTAGGCTCCAATCACTACACTTCACTGCACTTCACATATTTTCCTATTTCAGCGAAGTAAGAAGGTTGCGGAAACATTTTACTCATTTTGGTAAGTATTAGTTGAGCTGTACACCGTAATTCGATCTTTTCACATTTAGAGAGGTTAATGAGAAATGTAAACTCTGACCCACACCGCATTATCTTTGTCGTGTGAAACGATCTATCGTTGCTATGTAGTGCTACAATTTTCACAAATTGTAACTTTTACGAAAGGATAGTCTTTTCTTGAAACGAGCACAAAGCACTATCTCATCATGGTTGAGCTGTCAGCGATACAAGAGGGGTCGGTGGCAAGTGACGCGTTCTGAGATAGAGTGCTCTGGATCCACCAAAACGGACGGCGTGGAATGAGGGTTCCACCGAGGAAAGGGGATGCAGGAAGCTCTGTATCCTCGGGGGATTGAGCTGCCGCATACCACACGTGACCCAATTATCCCCGTGTGACGAATGGAATTTAGGGTTCACTTCCCAGAAATTCCAACGATATGAGGTTCATCGCCCTGTTGCAGGATGTTGATGTAGGGATCTCGAGGTCCCCCCTAAAGCTGGTTTGGTTGTTTGAAGTGGTATTGAATCAGTACCCAACTTCAACTACAATCGCTATTCAGACTAACGTTTGTGACTATCGATCCCCAAAATAAAAACCCCAAAAAACACTAGTTTTGTTTATCTACGTTATTTTCAAGAAACGAATGCAAGTACGGTTTGTATTTTTTGCGAATCATTCTTTCTTTAAAATTAAACAAATTTCTTACCAACAAATAATGTTATTACACTGACGATCTAATTTTCTATCTCATACAAATTACTTTATGGAAATTGTTAAGTAAAGTAAAATAAAATAAAATAATACAAAGCATGTTTCGAGAGTTAAGATAAATTAAGTAAGCTACGCAGAGAAGAGAATGACACTTTCTATAAAAAATAAGAGGTATTTCTGTCTCACTATTCATAATATAACATACCGTTGAATTAACATAAAATACTAATTTTGTAAATCTATTTGGTGGCACTTATTTTCAATTATCGCTAATTAATTTAGAAATGCCATAATTTGGACTGTCTTGTGAACGACGTTTCATTTTATCTAAAATAAATCAGAACAGTTCAATTTGAAAAATAAATAAAAAAACGTTTATAATTTCGTGGTGTTGATTTCGATCCAACGTTTACGTAACTTCATTATAAATAATGGCCGTTGCTTGGTGTTATGAGTGGTCGGACTCACAACATAAAGGAGATTGAGTAAAGACCTAATCGTTAGATACCATTAATAAGGGAGGTACATAACACATATGTTCATTTTGCAAAACAGTTTTATTAACAATAAACATAAAACCTTTTTTTGGTTACAACTAGTTACCTTATAAAACTACAAAAGCAGAACTACTGAAAAAGTGGCCAAATTTCAAGAATGAGATGCAATTATACAGCATGTGCTCTTTACTGCAAATAACACTAACACAAAAAATCTAAATGAATCAAGAGTGTCTCGACTCTTAACTAAACTTAACCTTACCTACACAGAATTACTTATTCCGGAATATACAAACTTTTAACGAAAAATTTTGAGATGGACTTCACTTTATATGTTTCTTCAAATGTTCATCGAAAAACCCTTTTTGACTAAAGAAGTCTTGATACACCCAATTTAGTTGACGTAAGTTTCCAAAAGGGATGTCTTCGTACCTTTTGCCCGAAGGATGAGATGAATATTGGATTTCTTCATAAATGATGTCCTCATAGATCGTATGCAGATGCAGATTTTCCTTACAGTTGTTAGTTGACTGAAATTTCAATAAAAACACATTAGTCACACGTTAAAATACTGGTACATGTGTCCACTGGCCACTTTTTCGTGGACACTACGTCGTTGGTTGACCCGATGTGACTCGTATTGCGATCCCCTGATGAGAAATTGTGGCTGCTGAGCGACTGTGCCGTGGAGTATATATACCGAAATCTTGTGCTTTGAGGCAATTGCTTCTCATTGGCTTGTTTGCGGAAGCGTGTTCTTACGTTCACTTCTCCGTGGCGTGCTCTCTGTACTCTTTGGAACTTTAGTATTCCGTAATCCCTTGGTTCGTCCGACTATCTTCTTCAATAGTTTACTAGCAGCCTCCGCAGTAGCCGCTCGTTCCTTACTAAGCTCCCTTGTAACACTTTGTGTGCGTTAACATATTGTGGAAGTTTAGCCGCTAGTAAGATTACCTAGTGGCAACGTTGCCCTAGAAACGGAACAAGAAGTGATCAGTGGTGACGAATGAAGGTAAGGGCTATCAACCTTTGAAGTAGATTTGATTTTTTCATGATACACCATCACGAAGTGTATGACCTTAATACAGAGTGAAATATAGTAGACGAGAATCACAAAATGGTAGAAACAAAGAATGTAATTGAATTAGTAGATTTATCTATTTATCCTGGTGTTGTAAAATACAATTCCATTAAATTAAGTAAACATTTTATCAAAAGAAAATTTAAATTCTCAATACTCATCAGATAACATGAATCAAATATAATACAACACAATTACTCTTTGATATCTGTTTCTTTCAATAACACTACCAATAACCAAACACAAAAATAGATATTTTACTTATAGAATGTGGTACTATAATACAAATTATTTTGAAATATTATTGTAGTATAAACAACAAATATATTTTAAATTTGTATCGTTTAATCACTAAAAAGAATTCGACATTTCAGTCCTGCAAATTATTTCTAGAAAGGAAGTATTTCTGGAATTTCTAGAGTACTTGCAGGACAGAAATGTTGAATTCATTTTACTAATTAAACATTAAAATACGTTTCTGTTGTTTGTATTAGGATCGAAATTCATGGTTGTATAATTTTTAAATTTATGCACATATTTATATTTATTTCTAGCAAGGCATAATATACGTTGTTTCGAAATGATCGTGCAGTTGACAGATTGAAGGCAACCTGACATGATCAGCCAGCTCTTGCGTGCAGGTGCGCCACACGCTTGCGCAGTTCGGCAGAATTGACGTTCCCACCTTGAAGATATAGTAAAATATTCTTCAGTAGCCGGCTGATGGCCGTGGTGGTAAATAGCAAAATTATACAAGGTGTTTCTCCCTCGCAAAAGGGTAGTTTAAACTTACGCCACCAGAGCGCGCCAGTGACCGGCTGAAGATTAATAGGCTTCGAAGGAAATATCTCTGAATTCCTGCGTCAAAGAGCGCGGCGGTAGCTCGACCTTGACAGTCGAATAATATGGTATTCATTTGTTTCCTTTTTATTGTATATTTTTAGGGCTGCCTTTTTACGAGCAACGAGACGAAGAATAAAAAATTCGTATTGAATCGTATATAAATTGTTTTATGCTCATTTCTTCATATTGAAACATTTATTTAACATTCACATTATAAATAGTGTGAATTATTTCTTGATTGAACTTATTATTGGCGAGGCAATTGAAATTCTTCACGACAAAGAAATCTAGTTTTTTTTAAGCTCCAATGAGATTAATTCTGCTTCAACAATAGGTGTATTTTTTATTGAAGTGATCTTCTTTGCATTCACTCTTGTGAAAGCGCTGTTCCTAGGACCTTGCTTGCAGCTGATGTCTTCTGGCTGATTATCTTCTGGCAGAGTTTTTGTGTTTTGTGTTAAACATAAATTTAAGAATTATACGTTCATAAATTTCAATCCTGATTCAAAGTGACGTGATAAATATGAGTAAAGTATTCTTTCTTGATACTCTCTATTCTCTTCTAAAATATGCCCTACAACATAATACTATATAATGTTTCTTGCTTTTCAACACTTACCACCCATTCATTTCTATTTTGTACCGTGAATGCCTAATATTTTATTTTCATGAATTTTAGATTTTTAACGACATAGTCATTCCATTTGAGCTTTGACCTTCCTTTGTCTCTTGGAGCTAATGGATTCCAATAATACAGCTATTTAATAATTTTCCTGTCTGGCATGCGACACCAACCCAATCCCCAGGTATTGATAAAGTTTGAGTTTTTTATTGTTTCTTATTCTAAAGATACCATACGTTTTAAGTAGGTTCAGATATTTTCCTCAGTACCTTCCTTTCAAATATTACTAGTTTTCTCATATGTAATACTTTATGAAATCAGGTTTCGGCAGGGAATGTTATCACAGTTCTTTTGACTGACCAGTACAAAATAGTTTATCATTTTTGGATAGCAGATAGCTTTGTAATAGGTTTTCTTTAACAAAATAAACTCTATGCCAAATGAAATTCGTTATTTTCAGAATCTCTATTATGTTTATTTACTCCTTATTTTATACGTTCATTTACTAGCAATATGACATTTAGTTCGTGCAATGCTTCTGTTCAGACATATCTTTTTAGTTGTAACAATATTAAGAGTCTATGAACAACGACGCCTCATTTCGATTATTCTAGCGGCACTTCCCGCCAGAAATCATGCAACCGTCACGACGTCCTGCTACGCGATTGGAGCGTCAACTCACGCTACAGCGCGAGACTATGCATAGCCAGTCATACCAAGTGCTGGCACCGCTCGCGAGAGCGATGAGACACTCTCTCGCCCGCTACATTAGAGAGAAGTCGGACAAGACTCTGGCCCACTGCACTCCAGAAAAGTATGACGGCCACTCGTCCGCTGCATTCGCCAGACGTCGGACGATCACTCGCTCTCGGGTGGCAGAGGAGTCATCACTTGCTCTCGGGTGGCAGAGGAGTCACCACTCGCTCTCGGGTGGCAGAGGAGTCACCACTCGCTCTCGGGTGGCAGAGGAGTCACCACTCGCTCTCGGGTGGCAGAGGAGTCACCACTCGCTCTCGGGTGGCAGAGGAGTCACCACTCGCTCTCGGGTGGCAGAGGAGTCACCACTCGCTCTCTGGACTCGCTACAGCACATTCACTCTTTGGACAAGCATTCATTTACTCGCCCTCTGGACAGATTCGCAGCATGCCACTCATAGCCAGGCACTTTACCGCAGCAATCATTTACAACACCGGAGGGGCACATTCGTCTCGCTAGGTTCCCTCTCTGGTCAGTCATCACGCCATCAACGCATCATTATCTCGGCGAGCTACGCAACATGTCTCACTCGCCGCCATTCATCACTTGCTTTGCTAGCAGGAACTCGCTCGAGGTCATCTCACCCGAGCAGCCACAGTCATAGTCAGTCCGCACAGTCACAGTCAGTCTGCACGCCACTCGTCAGCAGTCAGCACTAGACTTGCTGTCCATGCGTCTTATTATCCCGGCGAGCTACGCAAACATGTTTCACTCGCCGCTATTCATCACTAGCCGCACCACGTCGGTTCGTTGCGAGGAGCACTCAAGTACAGGGCATTCATTCGCCCGCTCTCTTCGCTCTCTAACTCGACGTCAACCATCATATAGCACTCAACACTATTGCAGCGCCTCATCTACATTTCTATCACCTCATTAGCTCCTGTTCTATTTAGAGCATGTTTCATTAAATTGTTATTTGCTGGCAATCACTACCCATCTTACATGTTCATCCTTTCATCATAAATCTTGTAAATTGTCTGCATATCCCTTTATGTATAGTGACGAATTTGTATATACATTTTCAGTCCTCTGAGCCGGATATCAATGTGCAGCTATTGTTTCGAAATGCACCTACAGGTACTGTATANGCCTCTTACTTACAGGTGTGACATGCGCTTGCGCAGTTCGTCAGAATTGACGTTCCCGCCTTGAAGATATACTAATTATTTTGCAGTAACCTGTCGGCTCTCAACAGAGACGGCGGTCTGACCTGAGCAGACGCTTACCCCCTCTCCTGAAGGGTAGTTCAAACTTACGCTGCCAGGGCGCACCAGTGACCGGCTATGTTATTTTGCAATATCTGCTAATTTCTCCGCATGAGTACGCTTCTGTGGGTCGCTTGACTGTCAATTACGATGGTCATCTGTTTCATTTTTTATGGTATATTTTTTAAGGCTGCTTTGTACGAAGGAGAAAGGATTCGTATTGTATCGTATATTATTGTTTTATACTCATTTTTTCATATTGAAACATTTATTCTTCATTCGCATTCTCTATAATGTGAATTATTCTTAATTGAACATATTATTGGCTAAGCAATTGAATTTCTTCACGACAATGAAATCCTGTTTTTTATAAGCTCCAATGAGATTAATTCTTTTTACAACAATAGGTGTATATTTTTTTATTGGAGTTATCTTTCCAGCGCTCATTCTTGTAAAACACTGCTTCAGAATCACCGAGGACAGACGCTGCGTCGAGAAGCTGATTCTTCAAACTTATTTTCTGTGTGTTTTGTGAAACACTATTTTTTCTACGGGACAAAATTGTTTGCACAGCTTCTAAAACCAAGACGATGGCATATTTTATTTCCTTCCGAATTGTATTTTTTCATGAACACGTACGTGTATAATAATTAAATTTTGTTCTATTGTGTGACAAGAAATTTAAAGAAGGATTGAAAGAATTAACTTTTTTAAAAATTATACAGAGATGATGTTGACCTGTTGAGCAATGTGCTATATCAAAGCACCATTAGTCTAGTTTAGGTAAAAATTCTTGCTGAAAATCTCTTTTTCCAGTCGAGCATGGGATTCAAATCCCATTCTTTTTTCTTCAACGGTGGTTGGTGCGTGGACCTTTGGTTCAACTGCTGTCTTCTCTCCCATTGTATTCCTCTCATCTGGGATCCACAGCAACTAATTGTTGCGAGACTCATCGCACAGTGTGACCAGTATAATATTTTAGTGGTTAATCAGGAGGTAACGAAACCGAAAGACAGAACTAAGATTCTGACAAGGGACCTTTAGTATTACGCACTATTGCATTATCGTTATGATAAATATTTGTTTAATGAAATCACCTAAATAATACGAGGATATTCTCCCACACCCTTTACTTTAACTAATTACTCTCAACGATTCTACGAATATCATTTAAGTGTTTTATGTGTAAACTGTTAATGTTGTTTAGCTAACATTTTCTGTGCAGTAAATCGGGGAAATGTTTACGGAATGAATGAAAAGTATAATTTAGTCTATTGTGAAGATATTTTTTGGAAGAATGAATGTCTAGTTGATAAGAAATGGATACCTGAAGACGAAGTTTGGAATCTTGAGCTGGAAAACAATTGTGTTTGCTTTTCTTAGTTTAATTATAATTGTAGTAGACTTCAATACAAAACTATGCAATGATGTGATTATGCGTTAGATGCTCTTAAACGTATGCAGTGAAATCCTTGGTGTCTAATTCTCATCTTAATAGCGACGCTCTTCCTCCATCGCTTAGTCGGAAAAACTTACTAGATGAGGTTTACATTGTTACTAAAGATAACATCACGTTTCGCATTGTTTCTCTTTCAGTCATTTTACTCAAAAAGGAAAAGGTTCACTACGTTCATCTCAAAACTAAAAAAATCAATGATAATGAAGTTAATTTGAGGCAAATACAACGAGCCTTCACAATACACGAGACATTTTCGACAGCGGTGGTCTAGTGGTAGCGTTTGTGCTTTCGCGATCCCACTGAGCGGTAGAACGTTGGTTCAAATCCGCTCGGCCGAAATAGGTGACGTTTTCAGTTGGGATTTCCCTCACTTACTCCAGACAAATGTCGGTTCGATATCATAATTTCCCCGTCAACCCAACATATCTCCTTCCCAATTCCCCTAACGATATCGAACTGTTAGGTGGAAGAGCAAGCCTCATGGCCTGAAACTCGTCGAAAGGCATAAAATAAATAAATTCTTTTAAAAAAAATCTACAATATCATCTATTTTAATTCAACAATCTAATGTTTGATTGCCCTCTTCTTTTACGTCTTCAAGTATACTGCAGAAACAATTCACAATTTTCCTTCTGTCTAAAATTAACATGGAGGACACTGATAGTATATTTCAAGTAATCCAACGTTTCACTGAGACAGCTTGTGGCCTTTATGAGAAGTTAGTGTTACACTTCCCTTAGGGAATAATACCACCACGAGTATGTAACTCAGCCCTTTCAATGTGAAGTCGCTTACTTCAGAGAATACAATGCGCGCTTGCATTCAAACCGTGGAGAGCTTCTGTGGTAGTCGACTGGATTGTTCTATTGTTTGGAATTGAAAAGTCAATAGCAAATTTGAGGAGAATTCTCCAAACAAATTATTCATTTTATATTGTTGAAGAGATGAATGTGTTATGAAAAATGGTATTCACAGGATGTTTTGGATGTTCTACACCTGCCAGCGAGTCAAACACTAAAATTAATTTTAGGAATCATTTGACAATGAATTTGTATGACATTTGGATATGAGTGAGTTTTCATGAATTAAAATTTTGATTCATTTTTTGAAGTCTTACTTGATTTACGTTACTTGATTTTTGTTTATATTACTTGATTTATGATATGTTTATACGAAAATAAATCACATTTTTTAAATATTTACGTAATTACTCCATCTTGCGCGCGTAAAAACTGGCGACGAGTATCAATCAAGGACTTTCATTGATTTTAATTTTAAAATGTGGTTCATAATTACATTGATTTTAAACGTTCAAAAGTTTAAATTTAATTAATAATATGTTATGTTTATTAATTGCAAAATTCAGTAAACTATTTACAAATATCACTGGTATTAAAATGTTTCTTTTTATGTCATTTTCTCTGTGTCAAAGAGAATAAAGAAGAACTGTAATTGAATATATATGCCCTTCAAAGTTAATGTGTAATTTATTTTATTTTTGTACTTCCCAACCCTATCTTAGAAATATAGCATGCATAGGATGATGATGCAAGAGGTATATTTTAATTCCTACTTACATTATTTAAACGATTATCTGTTTTTACGAAGTGTTCTTCGTAGAAGGGGAAGTTCTGGAAACAAATTCCATTTTAAAATGTTATTCTTTGATGATCGCCCCTTTCTACTATCTATGCGCAGAATTTTATTTCTTGTTAATCGGAGATAAGTTATTTAAAAAGTAAAATAATAATTTCAGGAAATATCTTTGATGGAACAGTTTGTTACACATGTGAGTAGAACAGGAAGTTCAATGTTTCACAAATTCCGTATTACCGGAAATCGGATACAAAATTTTACCGCAGGGAATACAATGTAAATATTCTTTTTGATTATTAATTTAAGAGCTATTTATGGATGGGATTAACTTGGTTGAACTAAAGCATTTTATTAATTTTAAATAAGTAAAATTCTTGATGTGTAAAGATTTGTTTTACGGTAGAGACATTGAAAATAATAGTCGAGTCAATACTTCAACTTTTTTAATACAACTTTTTGTATTTTTAATAACACATAACATACATTTCACACAACTTTAAACACACAATATTATTTCATGTTAATAAAGTGTTAGAAAATATGTGTGTATCACGTGCACGTTTGGGTATAAAATGGATCAAGGAAATGTTGCATAAAATTGTTTTATTTGTAGTATTTACTGAAAGTAATTGAAGGGAAGATTTCCATGACACATAGCTTGAGCCAGCAAATTTTGATTGCTCCATCACGTCTTTACTTTGACAAGTATTCTATTATAAACTTAAGGAAGCATAGAGATATTTATAACTGTTTGTCTGTGAGAGTTCTGTTTGTTTAGATTAGTTTGGACGAGGGACTTTGAGACAGACACAAACTGGCCTCTGTGCATAGGTTATAAATAAAAACCTATGAAGACATAGCAATTGGCGACCTGCTCTGTGACTTTAACTAGTGTCAGAACCTTTCTACCAGGATCGAAAATTTTTCCTGACAAAGGTTCTCCAAAAAGCTATCTCCCTCTCACTTCCAGGGCCACACAGTCGAGAATGACGGACAGCTTCTTCGAATTTCCCGTAAAGGCGACAGGTTTCATCACCGTTAAACAATCCTACCGTTTTAAGACATTTCAGGACGTAGCCTTGTCCTGTGATTATTATAGGATTTTTTAAATTATAGGCCCCTGATTGCGTAACTAGCTGTGGAGAGTACAACAAAAATCGCAGATAAACAGTTACAACCATTGGATTTGTAATTGTTTTGCATAAACTCAAGTGAAAAATTCTGTTTTATTAATGAATATGAATTGCTTTTGGACCTGAAATGTTTCTAAAAGCATGATATTTTTACGGTTTTTACCGATACGTCGACTTCATCATTTTTCATAAAATAAACTGAGTGACATAAGTAATTCTTATTCAGCGAATGATCAAGGTTGAGTTTGTGGCAGCATTTATTAATTTCAAGCTTCTACATGCAAAATATAATGCGTTATTAATTTTTTTTCGAAAAACCTGCTAAAAACGACCAGACACATTGCGGACACTTAATGTTGTTCCCAGCTTATCTGTGAGAGTTCAAGAGTAATGTCATTAAATGAACGTTCTACAGATACTATTAAAACTATTAAAAATAATTAGAACCTATTAAAATTAAAAAAAAAACAATTAATAGGGATGGTCTGAGGAGAGAGACCTCGAGGCAAGGAAAGAATTTAAAAAATGTAATACACACAACATTGGACATTCTTGCGAAAGTTGGAGAATATCTTCTCCTGGAACCAGTTCGTAAGATCTAAAGAAATCTCGATTTTTGTTTGTACGATTTCAGTTCATTCCCTATACAATACTTGTATAATTGGAAATGAAACCCCCATCAACCTTGAGGTGTAAGATAATCGGAAATTTGATAATGGTGAGAATAACGTAATACAAAATAATAAGTCCAACGATAATATATCTACACTCTTCTTGGCATCAGAAACAAGGAAGAGGTCATACCACGATGTTATTAATACTCCACGACTAGAATTTTCAGAGTTCTACGTTCGTAGTATATTTTCTTACATCAGTCCCAGTTTGTTTCTTTCTATAATAAGTTGAAAATTGAATAATATATTAATTAATTTCAATAATAAGTTCTTACACGATCATACTCTAAGTGAAGTAGCTTCAGAGACACTTTTAGAACCTGACTCCATCTGTAGTAGTATTTTATACATGAAGTGCGAATAGTATACATCATAAGATATGATATGTTTATTCGTATGGTAAATCAATTTATCAGGAATTTTAAATTTAAGATACTCTCAGTATGTTGATTCCTCAATCTGAAAAATTATAAACCATTACTGAATGATCTGTTATTCTTATAAGATCCATCTCAGGACAGAAACTATGACTCCTTTTGCCCCATCGTCGTTGGCACTTTTAATCTGAGAAACATTTAGGAACAATATAAAGGTACTTTCAAAACTGAAAGACTATGGGAACTGAATGTCACGAACCATATGCAAAAAGAAGTAGGCTACGTAACGCTACAAATAGGACTGTGAGGTTAAAAACAAATAATATGTAACATCTTACATTATGGACTTTTCTGTCCCGCCGTGCAATCTATCTTGTGCAAGAAACTTTTGACATACATTAAACTGTTACTCTGTCAATTGAATTAGATAAATGAATCATATTTCTCAGAATATGTCCACATTTTGATAAACCTTTGATGAAAATATAAATTACATTTTGTCTCTGGGTCAATAAATCTCGTTGATATAATCTTACGTTTGCTATTTTAATTAAAATAGTTAATTCTACCTTTTTTGTTTTAAGTATATATTTATTCTGTTTTTAAAATCTCACATAAAAACTCACGTAACACATATTAGAATTTATTGTTGTAAATAATGCGCCAGTAAATACACAACACATCTATAGTTTGTTAAAATCACATTAATGCACTGATAAATTTTTTTTTTACACTACGCTTCGTCTTTCTGTTCAAGATATATTCAGGCGTGTTATTCCTGTACAATGATAAGGAAGCTAAGGTAGTCTATGACCACTGAAACGCCGATCAACACTTTTAAGATCAATATTTATGAAATAAAATCATGCAAGTCACAACTTAAAACATAATAAATGAGTATAAACTATAACAAAATACACCAACAATGACACTCATATAAATGAAATGGAAATACAAGTACATTGACATGACATGCATGATACATAAATACAAGACGAATAGAAATAACGTCATGTAATAAAGTGTTATGACACGATCCCATTTCTATCGTTATAAATGTAGGATTTTGTTTAAATTAAAGTTTTGTAAGTATCTGGTAAACTGCTGGTGTTTATCTGTAAGTTTAAGGTTTGTTGATATGAATTAATGTTTAACATTTCAGATATGAATCTTTTTTTATATATTTTCTCTATATCCAAAATTGTAATTTCTTCCTAATTCATTACATGATTATTCTTGATCCTATATTCTGAGATAACGTTATGTTTAGCATATATATTATTAATGTGTTCTTTTTATTCTGCAACTCAAAGTAC
Organism: Laupala kohalensis; assembly: GCA_002313205.1. NCBI lineage: Eukaryota > Metazoa > Arthropoda > Insecta > Orthoptera > Trigonidiidae > Laupala > Laupala kohalensis. The sequence continues at coordinate 279,897 of NNCF01128502.1, read as the reverse complement.
GTTTAGTTTGACCTATATGACATATAAAACAATCTTTACATGCGAAACATTCCCACCCCACTGGGAATCGAACCCCAGTGAACCAAACAGCAACTCAGCAGACTCACTCCTAACAATAAATGAAATAAGAATAAAAATTAAGAATCTCCTCTCGTGGCACGTGTCAAGCGTCAACATAAAACACTGATAGAAATAATAGAATTGAAACGCACAGGAGTATACCTTTAATTTAAATAGAAATGTACGGTACTGTATGATAGCTAATTCATTGAGGGACATGAGGGTTTCCCCATAAATCGTAAATATTCTCAGTTCTCTTTTCTGTGAAATACAATTCCTCGTATATGTTATTACTTCCAGGAGGAGGAGTGGGTTGGTATTTACAAGGATACTATAGTCCGATGTCAATGTTATATTTTCTATTATTTGAGTGTGATTTACGCACATGTTTATTGTGTTGAGAAATTAAATGTGTAATTACATTTGTAACTTTAGACATTATTGGAAAGATATTTCTCGGAAGTACTGTGAACCAGTTTATTAGAGGGTGCGGTTGCATTAACGTCGTGATCAAATTGAGTTGTTCCTGTTCCATCAACTCATACTATAGTATTTTTTGTATCTATTTTATTTATTTACAGATTATAGATTTTAACACATAAATTTACATAATTTAATCCTATTAATACCTTGCCTGCATCATATCCATTGCAAGGGTACTGCGTCTTAATATATTTGCGCCTTTTCTCTGCTTTTCTCTGGGGAGTCATTGGAGTAGGGGACCCAGGAGGGCATCTTCTGTCATGTCATTTTATCCACTGCCCTTACTCGTTTGTCTTCCTTGTCTGTTTCATATAGGTAATTGTCTCATTTTTCTGCGTGTCTCACTGTTCCTTCTCTATTACCTTTCTTTTTTAATGCATCTCGTATCATTGCTAATTTAGTGACATATTCTCTGAACTTTTCATATTTTTCCCGTGTCCGTGTCAATTCTTACCTAACTCTGATATTCCAATTTCCAACCTTCTTTAAAAACAATAGATACTCTGCACTCTCTTCCCCATACTGCTCACAATTCCAAAACCATGATCTACCGTTTCATTCTCCTTTCCACAAATACAGAGTCTTTCATCTTTTCTCCCAATACGTTGTAAATGCGTTTCAAAATTGCCATGGCCTGTTATCAATATCACCTGGGTTGTCAAATGGAACCACTTTCTCGCTCTTTCCGCAAAGTCTACTCGTATATATTCTTGAGTCAACCGTCCCATCGTTCTATTATCCTACTGTATCGCAATTTTTGGATGTATATGTCTATCGGTATTACGCCATGCACTGATTTTTTACGAATTTTAAGAGACTCAAGGTTTATCATATCGATTTTTGAAAAGATGGCAGCTTTTATGTCTAGTTCAGTAAGCTGGCAAAGTTGACATTTTTACAACAGTAGAATTCTGCAAAAACGGCTGGGAAGGAGAGTGCATGTTCTACCTCGCACTCTCCTTCCCAGTCGTATTTGCAGAATTATACTGTACTCGAGACGTCTGAAATGGATGTGCGACCTCTACCTGGCACTCCAGGTTTTCAGAGGGGGTTTCGCAAATCCATTTCAGACAGATCTCGAGTCAATTAAACTTTACATTTCTCGACAACAACTCTCCTTTCCTTGCTCTCTCTAAAACGCGAAGAAGTGAAACTGTAGTCTTGAAATCTAACCTCATCAAACAAAATCACGAAAATAAATGAATAAAAAATACAATTTCACTGAGATTTAAAAATATTGCTTTAGATGAAAGGAAAATGGAAAGAGCATATTACAGAAAACTAAAAATATTTACAACAAAAATGCGTAATAACGAATGCATAAGTAGGGTAGCTACTACACAATATAGAAATTCTCATGTTTATATTCTAGTAAATTGACAAGCATTGACCTAAAAATTAGACAAGTTAGAAATTTGTATGAAGAGAAAATTTGAACAAGAAAAGGTTAGGAAAAATGTAAGGAAGAAGTATTTTAAAATTCAGAAACAAATACTGCAATGATGAAAATAAATTTAATTTGTTTAAATAGAAAGGATGACAATGAGTTACAGAAACAAATCTTCAAGTATATTTGAGGAAAAAAGTAAATAAGTTGAATTCAAGAAGTCATGTAGCACCTGGATTAAAACAAAACAATATAAAACAAATACATGCAAGGCAATGAAAACACATTCTAAGGAGTCTGAATCAAGAAAAGAGACGTATTGAAAAGAAAGAATTTTGAAAGAAGAAAAAGTAATGAATTTTTTTTAGAATTGGTTTTGAAAAATATGGTCCCTAAGTGGTCATATCGAAGAGAGTAAGAATATTTCACTGTACTCCGTCAAATGTTTACGAAGTTTTTATTGTTTATACACAAAATAAATTTCAACAAGGACAAGTTGCAATAAAATAGTTTATTTTCCTCCTTACTTTTGTGAAACACATAAGTTGAAATTAAGGAAGTTTCATAGCACATCCTTTGTTGTCTCACGCAAGCAGTATCATAAAACGCGAAGAGCTCAGAGTAAGAAGGAGTGACGCGTCGCACACTGAGAAACAAGTGCTTGCTTTCGGGTGCACTTAGTGTGCACTGCATCGCTCGGGGCCCCAAGCCAAGCAACAAGCACTGGCGAGGAAATTGCTCCGCGAAACACAATACAAAGAGTGACGAAGTAAGGCGACCTAAATTAACAAAATATTACATCCCGTGCACAGCAGAGTCTTTTGTGTTGAGTTCAAAAAAGTCATAAAGCTATGGCTACCACATTGGTGATTTGCGTCCCAAATTTCAGTTGTAATCCAGTTTAATGTTCCTTTTACATTTGGATAATATCTTTGGCGAATTTGCATTTTTAAAGGAACAATAAGAACGAAAGGTTTTATTTCAAAAACCTCTTTGCCTTAATTGTATGCGGAACATAATGGTGAAACATTAGTATATTATCAATCCAAAATTACCGTAGACATTTTACAATCATAAATTACAATGATTTTCAATGTTTGACAATTTGTTTGATGCCTGCATATGAAGTTAATACTCCAGGAAAAGAAATATATGAAGACACTAAAGCTACTCTAATTAAATCTCAATTGATTCGAAAAAACAATTGAATTACAGACAAAGTTTAACGTGTGAATCTCTTTAGATATATCTTAATCATTAGAAGTTTATCTAATAACCTTATACGTAAATTGTGATATTTTCATCATTTATTATGTAGTACATCATTAAACAATATTACTATTTATTTATTCCATCAGATTAACAAACCCAACGTTGCGACCTATATTAAATCATTATAATTGGGTAATGGTGATGTATTCGGTTTGAACTTAAATCAGAAAGAAAGTTATGGTCATCCTAAAAATATTTATATTTGCCAAAGTGGGTTACAGCTTATACAGTCATATTCATTAGACTTCATTCAAGACACTGAAATTTATTTAGCTTTTGGAAAAACTGATCTTAATAATAATAATAATAATAATAATAATAATAATAATAATAATAATAATAATAATAATCGGGTGTGGTGTCGGGACCACCTGGAGAATGGCACTACGGGATTTCCCCCTGTCGTAAGAGGTGACTAATCGGAGCAGCTGACCGCTGTTCTACCCTGCACAAACGCATCCCTCCCTTCTTTTACTCTCACAGCCCCATCCTTTCCAGTAGTAGACAAAGGGTGGATGAGTAGCTCGGAGTCTACCGTCAACCAACAAAATCTTCTCGTCCACACCCTTCCCCTATACCTTACCTTTATTACCTGGCTGTAGGTATAAAAAGCACACCCATCTCTGATGGAGACAAGAAATAAGAGTCGTACGAGTAAGGCCTAGGATGAGGTACCGCTGCCTGGGGAGCGCCAGGGCACACTTGGAGCTGGTGCTGAGTGTGACAGCGAGCGGCCCACCAGTGTGGGAGTTTTGGAGAGACCAGCAACTCCTACGGGATATCCCGATCTAGTAAGTACGTGTTTGGTGAACACGGGGCCCCGAGCTGAGTCTGCCATTACTTCCACTTGTGCCATGCTTCTTCCTTTCTATTTCCTGACCTCCCTTGGTCACCTCTTGTTCTTTTCGATCCCGACACCATTATGGCTAGGGTATCTTTCATTTTCCTACCACGCCCGAGGGGACTAACATCTAGTAAGTACATGTTTGGCGAACACGGGGCCCCAAGCTGAGTCTGGCATTACTTCTACTTACTTGTGTGAGGCTCCTTCCTTTCTCTTTTCTGACCTCCCTTGGTCACCTCTTCTTTCCGATCCCGACGCTATTAAGGCTAGGGTATCTTTCATTTTCTTCATTCCTCTCATTTTTGTCCTACCCCTCATTTTTTGTCCCCCTCATTTTTTGTCCCCCTTATTCTTTGTCCCCCCTCATGTTAAGTACCCCACTCATTTTATGCCACCCCCTCCATTTTTGTTTTGATGTATGTTGTGAGATATGTTTTGGTGTGTTGTAGATCAGGAGGGTTTTTAGTGGGTGGGGTTCAATCATTCGACGAGTCCCACACGCGGGAAGAGTCATGTTGGCTCTCCCTAGTGCGTAACTGCATTTT
>NNCF01128502.1:192826-252215 GCA_002313205.1 Laupala kohalensis | reverse complement strand
TATATATATATATATATATATATATATATATATATATATATATATATATATATATATATATAAAAAAAATATATATATATATATATATATATATATATATATATATATATATATATATATATATATATATATATACATTTTTACGGTCTTATTTAAGTCTTATATAGTATTTAGTCTTATATAAGTATATTTAACTATTACTGTATATTGGCTTCTAAGTATAGTGGGTCTATTTCTATTATTCATAAAATACGAAAATAGTCAACGTGGAATTTATTTCACAGTAAATAATAACTATTACTTTAAACATTTTCATTACCTATAGCAATAAAAGCGTTGTGTTGTTAACGGGCAGTTGCATGGATGCTCTGTACAAGACCTGCGCGAAGCATGTCTGTTATCGTCCTGAAGTGACCTCGTTCCTTCCACCCCTACTCACGTTCCCCTACTCCTGTTCGCTGTCACGCGCTCCGCTAGGTGTGTCTTTGCAGATGTGTCTTTAGTCTAAGGAAAACAAGTCTTCCATCATAGTAAAATCTTTCCTTCGCATTACGCCCACATTTATTCAATTAATACAGCAATGAAAAGTAGAATATATGTAAAAGAAAATGTGTTCGATATTTTTCTTCTTAACGTGCCTATCGGTCTCAGACGATGGCGATCAACATGGTTATTGTGGCTTTATCCTTTGCAATTCGGAACAATTCTTCAGAGATTTTGTTGAACCAGGTTGTAAGGTTGTCGAGCCAGGAAATTCTCCTTCTACCGAGAGATCTTTTTCCTTTTATTTTCCCTTGCACGATACGTTGAAGCAGCTCATATCTTTTTTGATTACTCATAATGTGCCCAAGATATTGCAGTTTACGACACTTGGTAGTATTGATCAGCTCTGGTCTTTTGTTCCCCCGGCGTAGAACCTCTAGATTTGTAACTTTACGAATCCATGATAATCTCAATATTCTTCTGTATAGCCATAGTTCAAAGGTTTGTAAGTAGTTGCTCTTGTAAGGGTTCATGTTTCTACGTCATACAAGAGGACTGAGAACACATAGCACCTGAGTAGCCGCATTTTGGTGTCCATGGCAGGGTCGTGGCTTTTGAAGACTGAGCTCATTGAATTGAAAACCTCGATATTTTTAGTCCAGAGTAAGTATCTCCATTATTACATGGAAGCCATATTTATAATGTGAATAATGAATCTGGTCCACAGTATCGTAATTTGTAATCATCTGGCAATTAGTGAATAAGCAGCATGTGTTTTTTCTTTTTATTTATTTATTTAAATTAAAGTCTCTTTGCAAGGTTCGAACCATTTGGGTAAACGTATTCCGAAGGAGAGATGTTGGGTTGCCGGGGATGGACAGATGTACGGAGTGTTATTATTGAAATAAAAAGTTTAAGATGGAAGACTAATATTTCGTCAGGCTCAGTTTTGCAAACGAAATTGATAAATAAATGCCTTCTCGAGTCAGTAATTCATGCACTAAAAACGTTTTAGTATAGGTGTTTGTAATTATATAGATAATACAATGATACGAATACAAACATTACTGTGTTGTTAATGTCTGTATGTATCAATACGTATAAAAATATTGGTATTATAGTGACCCTATGAAGATACTCAATTTATTGCACTGAACCGTTTTTATTACTTAATCAGATATCGTAATTACGATTAGCTCTACCTGAACGTTTCTTAACGATTTGGTAGATGTGGTAATCACATCGTTTCTGAACGACGTGATTAAGTCGTTATTTTCGAACGAGTAAATTAATTATCCTCTACAAATTAACACTGTACAACTTGCTTCAGCATGAAATGTGCTGCATTTCACTAATTACTGTTGAGTGTTTAATTGTTGGGATAGAAGCTGTAAATTATTCCGTATCATGCTCCAATGATAAAGTGTCTAAATTTATCTTTCTGACTGCTCACTCCATTACATTCTCACGCTTAGCAGAGTACAACGACGTGTCTTTAATTTTGTCGATTTCTCCTTTCACCTCTGGCACTTGTAAACGATGCGTTAGTCACCTGGAAGCTCTTTCGTGTCAGACGATTCCATTAGCTCGAATTATCTCTCCGGCGGTTACGAACGGCGTGAGGAAGGTGAAAATATGCATTTTGCTCAGCATCCGTTGAAAATTGTCCGCAATAACGAGCAACTCAACGAAACTATTTCCGAGGTTTCGAGAGGAATACAAAGATATTTTTTATTAAATAAAATAATTTTTTCACAAGAAAATACGACGGAATTTCATGTAGCAATTAATAATAATAATAATAATTTATTACTCTTGAAATGAGCAATACTCAAAGGCAAATAAAAAAGACATACGTAAACTACACATACTAACAAACAAGAAGTTAATTAAAAACTCAAACGCCCAAAGATCTATAAAACACACATATGGGATAAAATTGTAAGAAAATTAGGACGCGAGATGACAACTAGAAAGAAATTAAAGCAAAAATTAATTACATGGAGATCATATATGTGTGTNGTATAAGAGACAGCATATATGCATAAACACATTTTCACTTACAAAAAGATACACATACTCATAAACAAACATGCATAGAAACAAATATACACAGACAAATGTGGGTTCTATTTTTGAAAATTTCTTTGGTTTCATTTTTTCGTTTACTATTACCTCAGTGTTCTATTATTAATTATCTATCACGAAGATTCATTTCCTCAATACTCTTGGTTACAAATTATTTTCGAAACTCGTTTCCAATCACGATGTCGGGAGGATTTGACTCCATGTAAACCATACTCTCCAATATAAGACCGTCCCACGAATAAATAGAAATGTATGTCCTTGACTACGTTCGACTTAAACCTCATATTACGGTCATAGATTGTTAAAAATACTCAGTTAACTGCGGTTGATTTTATTTAGTGCAACAAGAATGTTTAAATAATTGTTATTTATTTATAATGTTTATGTCCTGTTCTTAATTGATTTTTTGACTGGTTTGTAGTATGATGTTATTATGTGGGTTCTATTTTTGGAAATAATTGGAGAAAAGAATATTTTAGTTGTTTTCTTAATATATTATAATATTAGTAATAAAACGTTCGTAATTTTTCATTGTAAATTCATAGTCCGAAGAGTTTTTTATTTTTAAGTAGTTTTTTACATAAATGCTTGAGTAGATATTGAAAATAGACGAAGTTACAGAAGCGTGAAAGAAAAGAGAAAATTAATGAAATACATGATTCCATATGATTGCAGATAATGAAATTTACAGAAAATTGTATAATTGTAAATTCGTAATATTGTTATCTGAATCCTTAATATATGTGTGGCTTGAATGATCTGGAATTTATTGCAGGTGAGAAGAATTATAATGAACTGTTTTGTTTGCATGTTTGTTTGCGAAATTGAAATTGTAAATTAGACAATACGCTTTCAGTATTCAAAGTAGCTATATCATGAGATATAATCATGGTGATATGAAACTATGACATTCCTATGGTGCGAGCAAGATTACCCCGGGCGTACATTCTATGCGATATGAGTGACACGAACTGAATTAACTCGTGACACACAATCCTTTCCTGCTGTGCTGATGGAAGCTGAGCTGCACTCCTCTGAAGTCTGCTCCTGTCACCTTATTTTGTGCTTCTCCATAAATATAGTAGTTGTCAACATGAACCTTGGAACTTTTTATTCTACGACAAACACAAACATTATTCCTCCTCTTAATTTCTTTATCATAAAAATTAAATTATATACTTGAACCATTTTCCAAATATTTTCTTCCAATAAATAGAAAACAGTTCCAAACTTTTCTAAAAATAGCGTTTCTCGCTTTTCCGGCCAATTTAGGTCCTGCACTTCAACCAACAGTGAATACCCTGGTCACATTCACACTCCTCGATTATATGGTGATCCTCCCAGTATGCTCCTCCAATGGCTACGATGTTAGCATGCTTGCTCATTACCCAGACATCCCGGGTTTAATTCACGGTGAGCCCATAAATAATTTGTAGTTTTTCACAATAATGCCCCAGTTCAAATAGCTGTGACTACTGAAAAGCGAATCCTCCTCCTTCTATTCACCTCATACTTCTCCTAGTATCAATAATTCTCAACTATTACTAACTACTAGTACCACTACTAACCCCTCTACGTGGGCTAAGTTAATGGTACACCCAGCCAAGTGGCCCACCTAACAAAAACCTACCACCAATTCCTAACTCCTATCGCTCCATGTAGATAAGCTTCAATAGCATGATCCATTTCTCATTTACAAATACTACAATATGGACCCCATTGTGTAGTAGTAGCAGCAGCTTTTACCTCTCCTGAAACTGATTTAAACTCCGGATAATTCCAGTAAAAGTTGAAACAGTGGATGAAGTCGATATGCGAAAGGTATTCGCGAGATCTCACGTTTCCCCCGCCTCTCATTGTACCACAACAATTGATCACATATCATCCATATCTCTGCATTTACTCATTCACCCGCGTAGAAAATTTTAGTTTCTGAAAACCACTGATACTGCGCGGAGGTGTGCGTGTGTAAAAAAATGATGATAGAACACCGTCTCGGACCTCGCCATCAAAGCGTTGAATGAATTATTTCCATCATATATAGGTAATTTAGCTCAATTACTATACAGGAGAATGTACACTAAGCTAGTTGTCACCGATTTTCAACACCGCTTTGGTGTAGTTACTTTCAACGAAACGAAGAGCGACAAATACAGCATGTCAACTACATTGCTCTTTAACCATGTAAATATTGATCTACGAAATTAAAATTTCCCACGAATATGACCAAGAAATCATAAATACCTAGAAAATAAATTTGAAATGTGAATGGTTTGTCTGGGAAAAGTTGATGAAGAGAAAAGACACCACGGCGCATCGCCGCACAGCCCAGCGCGATTTCTCAGGCTGGCATTTTCCTGAGAACTCTTTGTTACTGATGTGCATTCACATTTATTTAATCAATAATAAATGCAGGTTTCTATTGTATAATTTATATTTGAAATAATAAAAGGAAGTAAAAATATTTTTAATTTTGGTGTGTAAAAAATAGTCAAACGTTCTTTATAAAAATTATTCCTTTTTATGAACCAAAGAATTTCCTTTCGAAATTGTATTCATTTTCATGATTTGGAACTCATTTGACATAATAAATTTATGAAAATAATGAGTTAAGTAAAAAATTAATATTCTATCTTTATATGCTAGAATGTACCATATAAAATTATTCATATCAAAATCACTATGCGCATCGGATCAAAAGTTTCGATACTAGTAAAGTATGTATCGAAATGTTTTATTACCATTTATTTTATTACAACAATGCGATAAAAAACAGTTGAATTTTATTTTCATGGTAGGCATTCATGACTTCTTGGTCATATTCGTGCGCATTTAAATTTTTAAAATCAATATTTACATGGCTAAAGTGGAGTGTAATTGGTGCGCAGTTTGACACGCTGCCCCTTGATTCGTCAGGTATACCGCTAGCGTCTTCTTGCACAAAAAAAAGTCGTCAGTAAACCCCGTCCCTCCGTTGCCCTGTTTGTCGGTGTTTACGCATGACTAATACGCTAGTGGCGTCGCGAAGCTGCGTTCAAACTAGACCCGTGTACATCCCCCGTCTCTCGTGAAAGGATCCTATTGGTTGTTGACTAAAGTTGAATAACAATGATGATATAGAGAAATGGTCTGCACGTCTGCGCGTAATGCTACACGTCCTGGTAACAATCATCGGTTGTGTGTCACATTTTCATTAAATATAACAACATTAATCTGTTACCTCGCGGCGTGGTTAAGTGTTATTTAAGAGATGTGTGTTTGTGCACGTCTACTTTTGAATGTTTCTGCCCACAATTAAACTTACTTGTTTCATTTTTAATTCCCGATATAACTTAATATGCGAATGGTAAATTAGCAGTAGTTTCTACTGACACAGCATTTTCTTTACTACTTACAAAAGAAATCATAGGAATCCCATTCTTCTCAATCTCTCCCCCACGTACCCATCCTTCGCTTTGTGCCTAATACGTCTACACGTAAAATATCCTACATAATCATCTGGCGTAGAGAATGATAACCAAGGAATCTCGACATCACATCACACACTAGTGATACAGCACTACATCTTCCCCTCTCGTATCGCTAGTACCCTGCAGAGCCAGCAGGACGCTTCACATCGTCCATTAATTAGGCTCTCCGCTGTTCCTGGGCACGTACGCACCGTCGTCACCTACATCACACATCACTACGATTTGCTGACGAGCATCACTCTACGAAGCGTGTTTTCCTCCCGAAGAAATGGACTTCTCTCATCTTTCAGTACATACATGAATATTAAGTTCCGACTTATATTAAGGTAGTGTGAGCAACCTGGTGATTATTTTTCAATGCCATCAATTTTCTTTCAATGAAAGAAAAAAAAGTTGTCAACTGTTCTACTAAAATTTGAACCTTGCAAGGCTAATCAATACTAATAAATGTAAATTATTTATAATGTCTGTAGCATGGGAATTGGAAAAAGAAATCGATGAAGTTATTTGGAATTTCTAAGGACTTTTCTCAAGGATTATTGGAACTAAAATGTAAGATATGGTAAATATTGATGAATTAAAAAGCAGAAAATCAATCAAAACTGGCTGCCAATCAGTAGATGTGAATCTTCACCCGTATGACAGTTCACTGTACAAAAGAACAGTACGAAATTTAACTTGTTTTTTGGAAAATTAAGAAAGTTATTCAACGCATACAGTCGTAAAACTGCAGAAATCCGGTCAAACTTGAGGCCATGTTTCAAATAGTGTTTCAATTTAACCGGTATAATTTTTGACGGTTACTAATCCATCCATACTAATATATAAATGCGTAACTGGAAAGTGTGTCTGTCTGTTTGATATATGATTATGACTAAACCACTAAACCCATCGTGATTAAATTTATGCAAGAGTAAGTATAGAAGTCCAGGGCGAACATAAGCTAACGTTTATTTTTAAAATGTGTGATAAGAAAGATAGAAATGTTCCTTGACGATAAATGTCGTTGAATTGGGAAAAAAAGAGAGTTATATTTGCTTACGGTGCCTAAACGGTTAGAGACAGGTGACAACTACACATGGAAATAATGTTTGCCTACACAAAAGTTCTACACAAAGTTCCCGACACCATATGTCTATCTACAACAATTAACCTAAATTATGGATAAAACGTTATTAAATGTGTTAAAATACTTCAATTTAAGAGAGTAATTTAAGAAGGAAAAGTTAAATCATCGTCAAATTTATGGATTATTGGTTTTTGCATTTAACAAAGGACATAAAATAGTTTAAATTTTACAAGAAATTTCATGAAATGGTGCAGCCGCGTCACGTCTGGGAAGCGGAAATTCCACCGGTGCGGCTCCCGTGAGATGCTGTAGTATATACAGTCAAGTTTTCTATCAAATTTGTATTATTATTATTATTATTATTATTAGGGTGCTATAAATATTTAAAATAACAGTAAGTTAAAGTATTATGATTTTACAATATGAATCTTACAGTACAACGTAGAGAAAATTCCTGAGAAAAAGGAGATTAGTGTGAGAAAAATCCGGGGCAACACCGGGTAATCAGCTAATACACCATAATTCACGAATTACTGTTCTAATGACTATTAATGATTGCCACTAATGACTGTTGTAATGATTATAAACAAAATAGATAGCATTATTGATAGTTTCATGTTACGTTCGCTTGACAAGCGACTGGCAAGCTCGTACTACGTAAAAACGAATGGTATCTACATCTTCGTTTCATGTTGTGTTATGCATTAAAATTATACAGTATTCAAGTGACGAACATTATGCTTTGCATATTTCATACCATTTCTGACTTCCTACGTTTATCGACATTTTTTTAATATTCAGTGTTAATTTCGTGTCTACTCTGGAATAATTATACATCCATTTTACGAACGTTTATGGCGTATATTAGCACCAGGAATTTCTCGTCCGCAGTGTCATACCAGTCTTTTTTATTTTTCTGTGTTTCAAGTTAATTAGTTCTCACTTCAAAATTAATATTTTGGGGCATGACCTCAAAAGCAGCCTTAATATTATTTTAATTTTTTCATCATCAAGATTATATTAACTCGATAATAAATTTTGGATTGTTTCAGGTAGATGTCTACAGGTACGACAACCTGTCCTTCGCCTACAAGTCGTTTGGTGAATTTGTTTGACTCAGTACAATATGCAAGACAATTCTTGATATCTTGTTGACTATTGACGTAAATTTGACTTGGTAACTCTCCAAAATAAACACACATTGCTCATGTATGAAAGACATTTCTCATCGTTGTAGACGAGTGTAATCAAGTCAATTGTTATTGAGAGGCGTGACATTGTCATATTGCTACTAAACAATATTTAACTTTTTTCACAAGAGTTTGAAATTTGAGTTGCGTGACATTTCGATCACACTTTATAATTTCCTAGTTTAATATGATTTACAGGAATAACCTAAGCACTAATCTCTTAGCGACCGATTTATTCCATTATTATTTTATAATTTAACTGAATATCCATTCACATAATTGTACTACTGAATCCACCCATTTTATGTGGTGCATATCCAACTAAATTCATCTCAATCCTGGTGGCGAACATTTAGTGAGGGAGTAAAATTTTAAACTAAAATTTAGTTTTATATTTATTGTGATGTTATTACATGAGAATTTTTTTACAGAGTTAAGAAATGTCACAGGTGTTCACTACATTTTCTGAAAATCTCAGTTGTCAATAGTTCACATATCTCTTCCCATCCTTTTTTTGTAACATGCGCAAATCTCTATTATAATTCCTATTCTATCGTCTACTTTACAATTTTTTATCTCTGATTCGTTTACCTACATTTCCACTTGCTCTCGGGGTTTCTCGTCGTGTTTCATTCGGATTCCGATGAGTTCCATTATAAACTCTAACACATTACAAATAAAATCTAAAAGTTAAGTTATGCCTGTAAAATGAGAGTATTTAGTACGGATGATTTTATTTTCATAAATAACTGAACGTACTAAGCTTTCGGAACCTTTAAGAACCTGGAAGTCAGGAAATTTAATCCAATTAGTAGAACTTATTGAATAAAAATATCTCATTTGCGTTAAATCCCTTAATTCATCATGAGATCTCAGAGTCGTCGCGACATGACGCGCTCACAAGCTTCTGTGACGCAGCCCATCTATCAATGGCGATTTGTCTCCGTAGCGCCACAGGTGTCGCCTGGATTAACTAATTCCTCTCCTGTAATATCACATCGGCGTCGTCTTGCACTGTTTTGAAATGCTAAGACGCAGGTGAGCTGTTGAGGTGAACCACGATGTTATTTATTTTTATTCATTTTAAGTTCGTTAATTTGTATGTTTCTGTAATTTTAAGTGAAATAATGTAACTTCTAACTTGAAAGAGAAATTTTTACTAAGCTGTAAAGAAAAAAGATATGATTAATGGACATAAATCAAGTATTAATTTAAAAAATAGTTTTATTTAATATATTTTTAATTACTGCTTTATATCCATCAATGATTTAAAAAGAAGATACTTTATTGTATTATCAAAGGTCGGAGATGCAGGTGAGAAAATTCTAGTTCGTATAACATAAGGCAATAACGTCGGATGCGTATGTAAGTAAACCTTTAATTCCACTTATCTACAATTTCATGATAGATAATATTGATCTCTCAAAACCATTATTTAATCAACACCGATTTCCTCTGAACAAGTTTGATAATATTGATTGAATTCAGATTTTTATATTAAATCAATACACAAGAGGCAAAAAAAAGGAATAGTTCATCTCATCGATTTCGAAATATTTCAAAACTATTTCGAAAATATGAGGTAGCAGTCGCTTAACTCATAAATTACATCTTTGATCTCATATCGGAAAATCATACTAATAAACGAACACGATATGTTCTAACCACAATGTATACAATCCGAAGACAACGAACACTACAAAGTTACCAGAGGTTTCATATATTGCAGGAAAGCGCGTCCATAGATTTGTACAATAAACCGAAATCTGATTTATACAATGAATGGATCGAAGAGCGAAGTTCTCTTTTATCGTCAGATATGAATGTGTGTTCTGTGTTAAGTAATCTTCGCGTGCACGGAACATATACACTCTTCACTGCACGAGAAGCGCATCCCGTTCATTGCAAGCATAATTGGATTAGTCGTAGAGTCTACACCAGAATCGGAGCACCATATACGCAAAGTCATTAACATTAATCCTGCTTTACATATCTCTGCATCGAACATACAGTCGGCATCAATCACTGTGGTGAACGACTGTGCTACGCAATGTTCGCTTTGGCATCCAGGGCTCATTACAGGATGAATTTGCCTCCTCTCAAACGCCATGCATTCTCCCTCACACACCCAAACACATATTCAGGAAACCAGATCGGAATCTGGAACATATTCGAAACCTTGCCTCCGATTATTTTATAAATTGCACATCGTACACTAGTGTCCCCCAAAATTTGAGGGATAGAGCACATTAGTAGGCACTGAAAATCCTTACCAAACATGTATATTCAATAGACGGATCATAAAAGATAGTTAAATGCTTAAAAGAATGCATGAGATGAACCTTCTGTATTGTCAACTCTATAGTTGAATCTATATATTCTGACGCTCTTGTGTCTGCTTTTCATTTTTAAGTTAGATTTTCACTTCACCATACTGTAAATGATCTGACGAATATCGAGCGTGCATTACTTTAAATAAATACAATATATTAGGAACTGGTCGTAAAATATTATCAATCGAGTAACATAACTATATTTTGAAGTCAAGATGTCGTGATCATCAGGTTTAATTACTTTGCTGAAATCTAAGAATGTGATTATGATTTCGACTCGTTTGTAATGTTTTACGACTTTAAGCAGAGCTCTTTCTGCACCGTTGAACCTTCATGGTACTGATCTACTTCTCTATTTAATGATAAGTAACTAATTTGTTGGAGACCAATTTTCTACAGCGTTGGTGACAATGCCAGTAAAATACCCATAGAGTAGATAGCTTGAACCTAATTCTAGTTCAGAGAAACTAAGCACATAAAACGATTGGAACACTAACGAAGAATAAGCGTAAGTAAGATCACATTGGTGTAAATTCTCAAAACGATCGTGTACCAAGCTTCCCTCATCAACAAGTCTTATTAATATTACATACATACATTTTCTTGCTTCATGAGGTTATTTGAATTCGTGTGTAAAACTTTGTCTCAGGTACTATTTCACTCATTCAGATTAATGAATAAATATATTTCATCCCTTTATATTGAAATAACATTGTATTAATGGATTAGTTTTATCAGCAATTTGACAAACATTGACACCATATATATTAATTTTTTAACCTTTTTAATTTTTCTGTACAAATGTCACTCCTTTTAACATATATCTCCTTACAATCACCCCCGACATCAGTGTACTGACGATTCATTCCAGTTACTCGATTCATTCTGTATATGGAATTTACATTAATTTTTTTAGAGTAGTTATTAAAAATGAAAACACTCTTTCAATGAAGATTAAAATGTGATTTAAGATATGTAATAACACATAATACAGAATATTTTATCGTATGTATGTATGTTACTAATCTTAAATAATTAAATTAAACATTGTCCAGATAATATTAATTAATTATTCATTAATAATATTTTAGGAATGTAGTTAAAATAATTAATTTATTGCAAGTGAAGTTTGCTTCCCATTACCTAATCCTACGGATTCAAGGGTAGAATGGAGCTCCGCGTTTTCCTGTTCTCGGCGAAATGGAAAATAATGTGGCTAACGTCACATTCCTCGACCAATTTATTCTTTTGGTAACATTAACCCGAACTTACATTTTCTTACGGGACGTATCCACCTGTAAATAAATTTATTGTCAAAAAACAGTACAAACTGCGTATGACCACGTGGAGGGAAAAAAAACTAATTTACTCTCCGGAAGCAAGCAAGGGACCATCCCATCAATTCCGATCAAGGGCCCTAAGGCAGAGGCGGATTCAAAAAATTCAGCAAAAATCCACCTGTAAGTTATTGTTCTCTTTTCCGATTTAATTCCAATGATTAAAGTTCATTTTATTAAAGTCTTTTGAGTGAACCACCGGAGTAAAATCGGAAAAGCCAGTGGTAAATTTGCCTCTACCTACCGTTACTTTGATTACCTCCATGATAAATTCGATTATAACAGGCCGTATAGTCTCCCTCATACCCAAAAGTATCCTTCCTCCACGAATAAAATCTTCTCTACGTGTAAACATATCCCTCATTCTAATTTTTAAATATTTCCATGAATGAACTAGTAAAAATAAATAGTTATCGGACGTTTTGAGGAGATATTTTATATTTTTTTCGCGATTTTAATCCTGTCCGTGAACTTCGTCTGCGTCCTTGGGATATGGAGAGGGAACGTTGCTATAAACGACGTTAAGCGACATCACAGTTTATGTTCCTTTTCAAGTAACTTTTTTTTAAGCAAATTCGATCGTAATATTATTCATTACACTAACATCGAAGGTAATTTAAACATACACAAAATAGAGAATTAGACTATTGAATGGTTTGATTTTGACGCTACACGTGGATGCAGGTGTGCCTTGAGGCCAAATAGCGTGACGCGTCGCTGCGCATTTAGCATATGCTAAAACGATGGGCTGGTCGGTCGATGCTGCCATTAGCGATCGGCATTAGGATTCGCCGAACAACATTCCACCACTAAGCGAGGTCGTCTCATTGATGCTTTGCTACTTCAGAGGAACGTGTACACCGATGTAATGAACTCATTAGCAATATTTCTTGTCGTGTCTTGTGCATTTACGGAATTTGTCAAAGGTCATGGAACTTTCTTCAAATATTTGAAACAGATATTAAAACTATGTGAGTGAGTGGAACATGAAGAGGTCCATAATGGAAATTCCAATAACTATATATAATGGAAATGCCAATAACTCGAACATAAGAGAGGTGATTATTTAAAGGAACTTGATGTATTGAATGCAAATGACAGAAGATATTACTTAACGTCAAAGAGAAATATAAACTTTTGAGAGGTACGTGACTGAGATAGGATTAATATGTGACGCTTTGGAATAGACATAATGAAAATGCTAGGTGAGCTTCGTTTAATACCAGAAGAAAATGTGTTAAATGTAAAAATGTTTTAAATTATTAAATATACAAGTGAGATGATGGACATTTTAGGCAAGAAATAAGGAAACTTAAGAAGAGAGTAGAAAGAAATTAAGGGAATATTTATTGTAAAGGTACCCTGTTATGACTTTGTAGTATACATGGGAAGAGGCTGATAATTGATGATAAAATAAATGAAAGAAATGTTAGATATATAGAAAAAGGTAATACATTTTCTACTACACATATTCAATATATTTTTCAAAATTGGGTCCAAAAGTTTATCAAATTTATTGAGCAGTGTCCATCCTGCATTTGAAGTCTATTATACTAAATTAAATTAAGTATATACATCTGAGGATTCTTACATCATCAGCTGTGCAACAAAATCGAATTATATCCAGAAATTTTTAATTTTCGTGTTAACCGGCAGATGTGAGTCTACAAGTCACCGACCACGGGACACTAAGATATTTATGGGTCGACAGACCATTTACGGAATCACTGCTTATTTAGATCAAGTGGGTGAAAGAAAATAGAAATTCTTCTCCAAATTATTTTAGGTTTCATGACAGAAAAGTAATCTCCAACAACAATGAGGTTTAAGATCCCGAGAAATATCATGAATTGGACATTTTATCAAGCATCATTTTACTGTATGAATCTATTAACATAAATAAATAAACAAACATTTATTACCAACCTGCAGGTAAAAACCATGTATGACTACATATATAGTTACTCGAATGCAAGAAATATTTAATGGAAAAATGGAAACTCATTTTAATATTATTTATTAAAATAAATATCGGATAATATACAAAATTACAATAAATTGTTTAAGTAGATAAAACTAATGATAAACAACATGAAAGTATATTTTGACCCATCGTTGTGCAAATTAAATTCCTTGTGAACTTAATTCATAAAAGTTATTCTTTATGCGACATCACTATCAGTAAATATATGAACAGAGCAAATTCTGTTTTTGGGAGTAAATTTTAATATTGCTTTACAGAATAATGTTTTAAAAGAAAAGTTTCTTCGGCACGAAATAATATTGTAATTCAAGTCGTTTGATTTAATTTCAGTTTCGTTATATCACCAAGTAATGCTAACAATCCGACAGTACACAATTCCATTCCTATATTGGAGTGAGTTAGTAATATTTTACTTTTGCAGTTATTAATGAGGGCTCTAATGACCTTAACGTTCACGAGCCCTAAAGTCCCAAGAAGAAAATGTTTTAAAGAATTATTATTACGAAAAGTATATTTCAAAATTTTGTGGAGGGCTTAAACTTTTGAGAGCTCCAGTGTGGTCGCTGCTATGGTCAGCCTCCAACTCTTCCGAAATCCTGACCTTGAAAAGTGTACCGAAGCAGAGAATTCTTCGTGCTACTTCGTTCTATGATGTTTCGAGTGAAAACACGGGTGTCATTATTTGAACTCGAATTGCTCGATTTAACTCACAAAGCTGTATATAGAATCATTATTCAGGAGTATAAAATACATAATAATTACAAACATTCATCGTAATCATTATTTTACTTAGGCAAATCCTGTACGTAGTCCCGAAGATGGAAGCCACGTGACTTTCATTTATAAGTTTTATTCTGAAAGTAAAAATTACAATACAAAAATAGTGAAATACATAATTGCTTCTAATTTAATAATGAAATTTTGAATTTTTGAAACAATGTATATAATAATATCAGACCAGCCAGAAACATACAAAGAGAAGGTATTAATACAAGAAAATTGATACAATTTTTTAAAACAACTTCCATTTTTAATTTCTGAGATTAAAGCTATTTATTAATTTTATAAATTCTATTGACGAGTTCCAACATATAAAAGAGTTTTCACATCATATGGTGTCCTATTAAAATCCGTATTGATCATTATGGCCTACATGTATGTATCAATTTAGCGATTTTGTTTTCTCTAAAAGAATATTTCAGAAAATCCCACCATACAAAAGATAAAAAAATATGAATAATTATGATATATATATATATATATATATATATATATATATATATATATATATATATATNTATATATATATATATATATATATATATATACTTGGAAGGGATTGACTTGAGATTCAGATTTTTGGGAGGATGAGAGTGATTACCAGCTACAAGACGTATGTGATTTAGCGATATGTACGTGTTCAGTGCATTATATTATTTTATTTTTTGATTCATAATTCGGTGCCAAACCATGAGTTTTGGAGCGTTCGTTTCGTGTGATTTACTTCACATGAATACACTTTTAACCTCCGTAACGACTTGAGAACAGATTTTGTTTCATTGAGTCTTTAGTTGAGTTTTAGTGGAGAATGCAAAATACTAAACATATCAGAATATATAGTTTGGTTTCTATAAAATTATTAATTTCATTGTAACATCGATTACAAACTTTTTATCTCCACTATATATTCCTCATTTTTAGCGCTCTTAAAACTTTTATAATTTTTTTAAATAAGCTGTAAGAGTAGAATTCAAACTACGGTGCGCAAGGAACAAAAACTCGTTCCACTACTGTCTTTTTTCATTAATTAACAGCAACTCATCATGTACGCTGTATGACAACGTATCCGTCTTTCACATTATAAATGTCACACCCGTTTTCATGAAATGAAATGGAAATCACCCACGATGTGGGATGGATTCAAAAACCTGCTTCCTTTCAACTGAGTTTTTATAATGATTTTTATGCCAATCCGTAACAAATACTAAATATTAAGTTATCAAATACCCGCAGGTAGAAACTATTTTCTAAAAAATTCTAATTGTATTTGTGATAATTCTTAGTTTCGTCTGTTATTCTATCTTTTTTTTTCATGTAAATAATACATTCCAGAACAAACCATCTCGTTCTCTATTTTTGCAAACTTTTATTTAACTCCGCCTGATAGAATGTTAGTGCAAATCTTGCAACTAAATTTTTAACCCGTTCCGGCAACCGATCGAGTTGAAATTTTACAGATATTTGTGTTTTATATGACAATGAATTATTATGGTTCTATCTTACGAGAAACTACCACTTGGGGGTGAAATGCGGGTATGTATATTACGTTGTCCTTCAGTTCGAAAATTTGTAATTGATTTTTCGGTCGATTTCAATTTTCCGATCGAGGTTACATTTTTCAGGTATGTGTGGTTTGCACGACAATAGATGATTGTGGTATCATTGTAAGAAAATCTACCCATAGTTGGGGGTGAATTTGAGTTTGATGTTTATGAGTGTATATTCCACCATAACTCTAGAATATCCTGGAGTATTTTCAACCAACTTGGTCCACAGACGACTATCTGACTAAATGCACTGTGGAAATGAAACAACCCTGGAACACCTAGAAGCGGGATGGGAAGTGACATGCAAAAATTGCAGAAAAAAACGATATTAGATTGAAAACCATAGTTTTCGGTGCCGATGAGATGGATAAGGACGCCTCCCATGCTGCGCAAGTTCATATTCACTCCACATTGCAGATAATATGCGAATGCGGTGGCAGGTAAAGTTAACAAATTACGACCAAAATAGGTAATCAATGCTTCAATTTTGGGACCCCTGAAGAGAAGTGAGACACTCTCAATGCACCTTACACCCCCAATCATCCGTAATGAAGAATAAACACCCTTCATATTAGGGATGGGAAGGGGTTGAATGTAAAAATAATCGAAAATGACCGATATTAGTGTTGAGATAATTGTTTTTGGGGATTCTGAAACTATTAGTTATATTCCCGATGACGCTCAGTTCCAATATACTCAATTTCAATTCCAATACACCCCTAGCACCTTTTGAGAATGGAATGCTATGGAAAATTTTACGAAAATGACATAAGTGACAAATGAATAAACAAACTTAAATGCTAAAAATTATAAAACAAAATAAACGTATATAACCTTTTTTAAATAAGTAATATATGTACCAACAAGTAAAAACTAATTGTCGGTAATATTGAAAACAAAAAGATTTAACCACAAGATAGTCCCTTCCTTGGTCACTCATCTGGTACAAATACTTGGAAGAAACATAAACGTGTATATTTTAAAAATATGAAATATAAATTCAGTTACAAGTAACATCTATTATGTAATCTAATTAAATAAGTAATGAAAGACTTACGACCTTTTATGTACGAATAACATTTTTTTGTAAAAAACGCTCATCGCTTTTCGCAAAAAATATACATTATTCGTCCACAAAAGGTCGTAAGTCTTTCATTATTTAATTACTGAAATATAAATTGTAAAAGCTTGAGGCTTCAAGCACCATAAGGACTTCAAAATTTCTGTGAAACACCTCAAGCAAATGTATATTTCTTATTTTAAAAACTTGAAAAGTTATACATACTTGAAATGTTATCGGTCATAATAATTACTGGGGATTGATTTCTTCCATTTAGACCAGACAAATAATAACAAAAATATGTCATTTCGCCAAAGTTTCAACTTTATTTTAGTCATTATCTGGGCTACATAACAGAACACGGATACATACAATGAGCAAACATTTTATGTCATAATTACATCAAAATCAACGAATCAATTACATACTAACATGAAGAAAAAAATTTGTTTACCCAGTCACATATTTACTTTACAATCTCCACTGTGACCACATACATTTTACACAAAATGGCGCACCTAACATACAGCATCATCATGACTAAAATACTCTATTAAATTCTACCACGAGAACCGATCATCTCCGATCCTGGGTGCATCTGCATTTACCGTGGCTAGTCTATCTACGAGCCCACCTATGAATAATATGAAGAGAAGTGGGGAAAGTACACAACCTTGCTTTACACCTCTTTCCACAGAGAATGTATCTGTTGCACAATCTAATTCTAATCTCACGAATGCCGTGTCTCATTTATACATCCCTTGAAGCATTTTCAGCAATTTTGAGGAGATTCCTTTATTTTCTAGTATATACCAAAGTATTTCCCTATTAACGGTATCAAATGCTTTTTCAAAATCCACAAAAGCACAAAATAGCTTACCTCTTTTCACGGAAGTTGCCTTTTCCGCCATTGTGGTAGTTATAAAAATGTTGCCTACTGCACTATAGTTATTTGTGAATCCTGCTTGCAATGATGTCTCTTTTCCTTCTTTTTCTATCCTTTTATTTAACCGAACATGAATTTTGCAAAAAATATTAGCAATTGTATTTGTTCACACAAAACACAAAATATCTGCCAACAGCGTATCTAGACACAGCGCCCGCTCTGCTTAATCTGGAGCAGGTTTTTAACAAGATTGAATGCAAAGAAGATCACTTCAATAAAAAATATACACCTATTGAAGAAGAATTAATCTCATTGGAGCTTATAAAAAACAAGATTTCATTGTCGTGAAGAAATTCAATTGCCTTGCCAATAATATGTTCAATCAAGAAATAATTCACACTATTTATAATGTGAATGTTAAATAAATGTTTCAATATAAAAAAAATGAGCATAAAACAAATTATATACGATACAATACGTATTTTTTATTCTTCGTCTCGTTGATCGTACAAAGGCAGCCCTAAAAAATATACAAATAAAAGAACAAATGAATACCAAATTATTCGAGGGTCAAGGTCGAGCTACCGCCGCGCTCTCTGACGCAGGAATTCAGAGATATTTCCTTCGAAGCCTATTAATCTTTAGCCGGTCACTGGTGCGCCCTGGTGGCGTAAGTTTGGACTACCCTTTTTGCGAGGGAGTACACATCTGTTATAATTCAATGTTGCCGGCCGCTGGACAACAGCCTACTAAAGAACAATTTAATATATCTTCAAGGCGGGAACGTCAATTCTGACGAACTGCGCAAGCGCGCGTCGCAACTGCACGCAAGAGGTGTTTGCTCAGTCCAGGTGTATCTGTATGCTACCTGCAGGTTCATTTCGAAACAGTATTAATTAAGGAAATACCTCTATAGTTATTAGAATCGTTAACGTCACCTTTGTTTTTATAAATTGGACAACTTATTGATGTATTCCAAATTTCAGGAAACGTGGCAGCGTCGTGTAAACAATTGAGCATATCCACGAGAATTGAGGCAATACTAGAATTTATTTCCTTTAAACTGGAATGCCATCAGAACCTGTTGCTTTGCCAAACTTCAAATTTCGTACCACATCCTTTATTGCATCAATATTCATTTCACGGTCTAAATCTGTCACTATTATTTGGTGTTTGATTACGTCCGTTGCATACACTGATCCTGGGAAAGATGTTGAGCAAAGTGCATTTCCCAACTTTTAGCCTCTATACTGTTCGTGCAAATATATCTACATCGTAATTTATTTGTAGTATCTCAAATATTTACAACATTTTTACTGTGAATACTTCTTGCGATTCCTTACGCTTTCGAATTCTGCCAATGTTGCTTAGCTGTGTTAATTATTCTTTTATATTTTTTTCTCAAGTGTACGTAAGTTTGTCTTAAGCTTTCTCCTCCCCACCAAATGTAAAAATTTTAATGCATTTTCAGCATCTTTTTTTGCCTGTCTGCAATCTATGTTGAACCATACCGCTTCTCGAGTGTTGTGTTTTTTCTGTGTATGTACTCGCATGTGTGAACCTGCTTTGTGTAGAGTGTTTTGTAAAGATTCTGTCGCTGCATTAAGCTGTCCAAACAGCAACTTATTTAGAATATCTGCGTGCACGTTTCCACGATTCCTTTCAAAGTTTGCAGCAAATTCTAGCCTTTTTTCATTGTTCTATTTAAATAGTTTAATTTTGACAAGCTGTTTGTAGTACTTGACAACTATTCTTGAATTTTAAGGTTAAACAAAGTGGCATGTATAGGGATTCCATTCTTTGACCTACACGACATTTATTTATCCACTGTATTTTTTCAGAACACGCCAAACCATTATCAATTACGCTCTCTCCATTTCTATTAATATACGTGAAATTGCCGCATGCGTCATCTCCATAAGAACCATTCAAAATATCTAAATTATGTAAATAGATATATCTAGTAATTCGCTTTCCTCCCCATTGCTTTCTTTATCTTTTCTTTTTCTAATATTATTATTATTATTATTATTATTATTATTATTATTATTAGCATGGAGATTTTCGTCCACAGGTGCGTCTGGTATTCCTTCACCTATTCTTGAATTAAAATCTCCCATTACTAAAAGTCCTGCATTGTGATTCCAGTTTTTCAGCGTATTTTATATATGATGTAACTCATAAAAGGAACTATTATGGTACACGAATCTTTGTGGGTGTCTTTAAATAATTAAAATTAATATATCTATACCATTGCATTGTAGTTTAACGCATATGGAACTTTGCAAATTTATATTTTCCTCGGAAACTATAACTCGTTGAATTCTTGTAATAAATTATGACACCATCTGGGTTTCTTCCACGCGATCCTTTTTTTTCAAATGTTTTGTAAAAGAAGTATATTCATTTAAATCTCCGTCTTACGTTTCACGTAATCCAGTTACAGATATTTTTTAAGGAACTCACGAAAACTTCCCTGAGTCAGTTTCCTAGTCAATCCTTCAACGTTCCAACACAATAGATGTAATACATGCCCTTTGTCCTACTGGTCTGTCGCAGACTTACCTTGCTGAACTGCAAGTGCCACTGACCTCGTTACCCGCCCTTGCGAGGGGGAGGTAAGTACGGCGGCCGGTTGCTAGCAGACAGGCGTGGTGCACATACCTCGTTGATGACGCGCTGGCGCTGGCTTGCCCTCGCCCCACTTCGCGCTGCTGAGGTGTCGACTTCGGGGGTGAGTGGGTGTTGCTGTGTCGGCGACCGCAACGCCGATGTTGTCACGTCATCAGCTGGGGCTGGGGTGTCTCACTGACTCGCTTTCTTCAGGGCCTCTAGCGTTTAGCGCTTCCCATCCACCACAAGTTTATCGAAAAAGCAAAGACGTCCTGTGCTCTTTGCTCCTTGTAACCCGCAAAAAATGCCCGAGTTCTTTGCGTGTCTGTCGCACAGCGAAGGAGAAATACTCCGCGACGCGAACACCGCGATGAGATTCTTCGGTCACCTCCTGCAAATATGGGAAGCTCTCATTAAAGAGTTCCTCTCTCTTTTTATAAGAGGTCAATTTCACCACTATTGGGTTCTTTTCTATCCTGTGGCCCAAACGGTGCGCGCGCTCTAATTCGCACTCAGCGAGCAACACTCCTGCCTGGGTGGCGATATCTCGGATGAATCTCCCTCCATGTATTTATATATTCGTATGGATATACTTTAATTTTTTTATTTTTTATTTTTCACCCCTCAACTTACAGAAAAGTAGGAGAAACAAATATTTATTTTTCCTTATGTACGAGGGGGAGTCAACTGAAAACCTTAAAAGTGTAATATAAAATCGAAAGTTGGCGCGTGTGGCCTGTAAGTTGGTGCGAGTGTTTTAAACAATGTGCCGGATGTCCCCTAGTCTGTAGCACAGTGCAGATGCGCAACCACCGGCGTAGGAACGGTATAAAGATGGCTGCCCCACAAGCAACGTGTACCAGAGGCGAACAGCGTTCACTGATTAGATTTCTCTAAAATGAAGGTGCGAAACCTATAGACATCGGAATGGAATTTCGTCCCAGAATGTGCTTCTTTTTGGGGTCCAAACATATAAAATTCATTCGGTGCAAGGTCGGGCGAGTATGGTGGATGAGGCAGACATTCAAAACGCATTTTTGCGATTATTGCAACCGTTGCACGAGCCGTATGGGGCCGTACATTGTCATGTTGCAGAAGAACACCTGTCGATAGCAATCCACGTCGTATTGTTGTAATGGCACGCCGAAGATTATTGAGGAGGTCTGTGAATGTTTTACTGGTAACGGTTGTCCCTCGCAGCGTGTAGTGCTCCAAGAGGACACCTTTTTCGTCCCAAAAGAGGGTCAGCATAACCTTCCCTGCTGATGGCAGTGTTCGAAACTTCTTTGGTTTGGGTGATGTCGAATGGTGCCATTCTTTGCTCACTCTCTTCGGTTCTGGCTAATGGTAATGGACCCAGGTTTCGTCTCCGGTGAAGATTAGTGCAAGGAAGGCATCACCTTCGCGTTAAAGGTAGATGTTCTTCACACCCATCAACTCCGGAGCCTGCTCTCCGCCGCTGCTTCAACTCCGGAGCCTGCTGCCGGGTCACCCATCGTCCAGACACCTTATGAAACCTGAGCACATCATGCATATTGTGATGTGCTGAACCACGACTAATGTGTACAACTGTCGCAATGCCATCCAATGTCACTCAGCTGTTTTCCATTACGATGTTTTCAACTGCTGCTGTTGTCTCGGGAGTCACAACACGATGTGCCTGACCAGAGCGCTAAGCATCGGCTACACTATTTGCAAACCTACTACACCATTCATACACAATCAGGCATCCCCATTCTGGACCTTCATTCTGCGATAAATGTCTATAGGTTTCGCACCTTCATCTAATCACCGAACGCTGTTCGCCTCTGGTGCACGTTGCTTGTGGGGCAGCCATCTTTATACCGTTCCTACGCCGGTGGTTGCACATCTGCACTGTGCTACAAACTAGGGGACATCCGGCACATTATTTAAAACACTCGCACCAACTTACAGGCCACACGCGCCCACTTTCGATTTTATATTGCACTTTTAAGGTTTTCAGTTCTCTCCCTTTCGTATATCTTTTACGTTTATGTATTTTCCAAGTACTTGCATTTATGATGAATGACCAAGTAAGGGGATTTTATGAAGTTATTCATTTTTGATTTTCTATTTTGTTTAAAATAATTTTTTACTGTTTGATGCAGAATGTTTTCTATAAAAGTTTATTGAAAATGTTTTACGTTTACTTTATTCTGTCTAAAACTGAGAGCATCCGGAATGCTTCTGTAATGGAAATAATGGAAATCTTAAGTACTCGCCATACTCGTGAGATTCGCTACGAGGTAATACATGGGAGAAGGGGGTTTGTGAAGTGGTTCTGAGTGCGGGAAACACTCTAGCGAGATATCAGTTCTGGTGTCACTTGATAGGCATAGGCAACAGGTGGTGACATCATGTTCGCTCTTATTAAAACATCCTGGCTCCTGCAGTTTCCACGTACGGAAGATTAGACGAAATGATGCATTTAATTGATTTCATTTCTTGAACAGAAAGTCACATGTTATGTTATTCTGTTACAAAAATGCTTTTATCTTATACACAATCATGTTTATTTTATTCATAAGTACTCCATGTGGTAGATTTCTGAATAACATAGTGCACCGAAAACTGTCTTAGATTGAAAAAAGTCAGCTGTAATATAAGAAAGAAATAATATGGTATCACGAATAGACAAATAATCTAAAAGCCTTGCCGTATGTATTATTTATTCTGAAATTTATCAGAATATTCTTTCTTACTCTACATAGTCCTTTGGTTTATGACATTTTATAACTATAATTTCTCGTTCGGTTTATGGAATTTCACGGCTATTGATACTTATTTGTGAGATGTTTAGCTATCCAAAAATATGTGCAACAAGAATATACAACTAAATTAAGAATATGGAAATGGTAGTTACTTTATGAACGACTCACAAAGTGTACTTCAAGAGACTCCACAATCTACAGATAATGACAAATGTAGTTTCTTCTCTACAGTTTCTCAATTTGTTTCTTCCTATCTCAAAATGGAGTAATGCAAGTATGAGAATGATTAAAATTGATTTTAAGATTAAATTCCATATATATTGTAAAACTAATTTAGTAGTTCCTAAATTTATTAATAATAGATACAAAAGTGTTATTACAATGAGCAGTGTGAAATTAGAAAAAGTTTATCTGAGATTAGTAAATAGTCAATCTATAAAAACTAATTACATTAAACCGCATTGCTGAATGTGTTAGCAAAAGATATAAATCTAGACTTGAAAGACTAGTAAATGAAAAATTGAATTCATGACATTCATCTAACTATGTAGAAAAGGAAATTGTAGTTAATCTTACAGGTAAGATACTCCCTTAAGAGTATAATGAAGACCCTTGAACTAGGAAATAATTTTAACTATATTACAAAAGAATGTGATCATAAAAGAATAGTAACAGAATAAATAAAATACATTGTATATGGGATAGATAACTATGAGAATAAGAAAAATATATTGATTAGGAAATCAATGAGTAATGTTTTTTACAAAAATGTGACTAGTAAAATATCTAATGGTAAAGAAGATGAGCAAATTTATAATAATATGATAATAATTAAAAAACATTTTGAAAATTAATAAGGATCTTATTGTAATAAGAAGTGATAAAGGAAACCATTCAGTAGGTATGAAAAGAAATAAATATGTAGAAAAAGGAGAAAATGTTTTACAAACAAAGAGAAATAGCTTCAAATTATTATTATGATACAAAAAATAGTATAAATTTATAAATTTATTGTCAAAAAACAGTACAAACTGCGTATGACCACGTGGAGGAAAAAAAACTAATTTACTCTCCGGAAGCAAGCAAGGGACCATCCCATCAATTCCGATCAAGGGCCCTAAGGCAGAGGCGGATTCAAAAAATTCAGCAAAAATTCCTAGATAAGATAAAAAGTTAGCTGCGAGTTATAATACTAATAGAATGTCAATATGTTTGTAATTTTAAGCAAAAAATTACATGTAAGTTATTATCGAACTATAGATTATTCTGAGTATAGTGCTTAAAAATTGAAATAACACTAAATTCACGATTTATTGTTACAATAGACCCGCCCCTAGACAAAGCCTAGAGAACCTGTATGATAAATCCGCCTCTACCCGAAGGAAAACCGGAGAAAAACCCGGGCCAGGATGGGGCTACAGAATTTATGTACACAAACGTGCCAATGTTGAGTACACATAAAACTAAATTAATATGAGCCATAAGACAACACAATCATGCAAGAAAATAGTTTTTGAAATTGTTATAAGTTGTTTAAAAAGTACTACAGCAATGGCGTGATAAAGCACAAGACGAATTTAACTTTTGTTAAAATCAATAAATTCTTTTACAGTGTAGAAGCACTGGTGCAGGAGGTAGTTTTTAACCGCGGATTTGAAGATATTCAATTTCATAATATCTTTTATATTCTTGGGCAGGGAATTATATAGAACGATTCCCGAATGGTATGGTCCCTTTTGGCAAAGAGTGGTTGACACTCTAGGGCGATGAATATTACTACTATTGCGTGTATAGTGTTCGTGAACGAGACTGTTTCGTATAAAGCAAGGGTGGCACTTCAGTAATTCGGACTTAACAAACACGACTGTTTCATAAATATAAATGCAGGGAAGTGTTAATATATTTAATTCCTTGAATAAAGGTTTACAAGAGTTTCGGGGGTGAGATTTACAAATTATCCGAACTATCCTCTTCTGAATTCTGAAAGTTTGAATACTCTGACCGGAATTACCCCAGAAGGTAATGCCGTAACGTAAATGGGAGTAAACGTTTGCAAAATATACGCAACGGGAAATACGTGGACTAACTGCGTTAACTAAGATTCGGAATGCGTAACACAATTTGCTTAATTGGGAATTAAGATTGTCAATGTGACAATTCCATTTGAGGTTGTCTTGAATATGGAGACCTAAGAATTTTGTATTTGTAACAGTTTTTAATTGTGTTCCGTTTAAAGAAAGAGAAACCTGGGGTAAAGATTTTGTGATACTATTGTGAAATGACATAGACACTGTTTTGTCAGTGTTTACAATGAGACGATTTGCATGGAACCAAGTCGAAAGGTTAGACAAAACTTTTTGAGCATTGGCGTGTTTACATAGTAAATTAGTGTCATCAGCAAAAAGAACCATTTTGCAATCTGATGTGGATGATGACATGTCGTTCACATACAATAAAAAGAGTATAGGGCCGAGAATTGATCCTTGGGGTACTCCGCAAGTAAGTGGCTTTGTTTCTGAAAGACAACGCTCAAGTATTTTATTTTTAGTATAGGATATTTCTACCTGTTGATATCTATCCTTTAAATAAGAAGTTAGCCATTGATGTGGAAGTCCACGAATTCCTAAAGAATGCAATTTGGAGAGGAGAATTCCGTGATCGATGAGATCGAAAGCTTTGGATAAGTCAAGAAAAACACCCTGTAGTATGAAGCAAATTAAAGTCATTCTTAAAAATAGTCAAAGAATATAATTACAACATACCACTATAACCAATAAAGTATGAGTAATGCAAATATTAATAATGCATATTGAGACTTGACAATTTGTCGCTCTTTTGAAACCAGTGTCCAAAGAGGAAAATGTCAATAACTAAGTGCAGGACCGAGAAGAACCTCCGGCCATACGTGCATAATCTCTGAGGCATGAACACGTAGAAACATCAAATCATTTATTATTCATAAATGGAACAAAATTAAATCCAAATCAACAACAAAACAACAAGTTAAACGCTCTTCCGTTCAAGAACTCTTGATCTCGGATCAAGACTGGCAGCCCAGCGGCCGCGCCGTTGGAGAACATGGCAGCCTCCAGACACACGGGTAGATTGCCCTATATCGGCGCAAACAGTCGCCTTGGCTCAGTCCACCAACTTTCCCTTGCGCGTCGGGGTAGCGTGCCTCATACCGGCGATAACCGTCGCCTCCTCGCGCGGCGATCTAGTCTCTCGTCTACTGCATAGAAACTGTCTTCTCTTCTTCTGCTGTCTCGTGTCCCTCGCCGCCTCCTTCGTCGCTTTCGCCGCCTCCGCTGGCACCTTCTTCCACTTGGTGGTGTGGGAATATGCTTCGCCGATCGCCGGCGGGACGTTCGGCGAGATGCGCTCTCTCTCTCTCGGAGAGGGAACTAGAGCGGGAAACACAAATCCGCTCATGGGAATTATGGGATTAATCCCGTAAAGCCTCAATATGGACTAATAAAATTACATAAAAAGGTACAAAGTATGAGACTAGTGATAACAGCTCTTCATGGTCCTACCTATAATATACCGAAATTTGTTTTAAATATTCTCAAAACACTTTTAGAAATTGATAATCAGTTTATAATAAAAGCAGTATTGAATTTGTCAATGAAATAAAAGGATTCAAGATACCTAATGATTATATGATGGTTTTACTTGACATTAAAGATATGTCAAGTGAAATATCAATGTATCATATGTTAATAAGTGAATAAATAAGAGAAAACTTAAATAGTACAAATTTAGAAATAAAATTTCCTGTAGATAAAATAATCAGAATTCTAAAGTTTATACTAAATACATCTAATTTCAAATTTAATAATAAATATTATAAACAAAGAGCAGGGGTACCATTAGGTGGAACCTTGAGTAATATGTGTGAAATAGCAATGAGGAAATTAGAATAAGAATGCTTGAACAGAGTTGAATACCTGTATAAATCAAAACATCTTTATTTTATGAAAACGAATGTAGTACATGGCTTACTAAGAAAAGTTGTTTTTTGTCACATGAAATGTTTATGAAAAGTAACATTCAAGAAGTAAAAAAGATTCTGTTAATGAATGAATATCCATTAAATGTAATTAACAGACATAAAGAAATTTAAATGGAAAAGATATAAGAATGAAAGAAATAAAGATATAAGTAATGAAATTGGAATTAATGAAGGGAGTAATAAAAATTATCTTGAAGCTAGAAGAGATAATGATATGATTGTGATACCACATGTATATAGTGTTAATAAGGAAATGAATAAAGTATTAAAGAAATTTAAAATTACTAGTATGTATCGCGTAATTAATAAGGTTGAATTTGTTAAAAGTCAGAAATATAGAATTGAAAGAATCATTTAGAAGAATGTAATACTCTCCATTCCGTGTAATGACTGTAATGTTAGATACATAGGACAGACGAAGAGGAAATTGAGTACAAGGATAAAAGAACATGAGAGAAAATGTAAAAATAATAATGATGATAAATGTAGCATTGTTCGGCGTTACAAGTATAATAAACTTGAAATGAA
Source organism: Laupala kohalensis (assembly GCA_002313205.1). Classification (NCBI taxonomy): domain Eukaryota; kingdom Metazoa; phylum Arthropoda; class Insecta; order Orthoptera; family Trigonidiidae; genus Laupala; species Laupala kohalensis. The sequence continues at coordinate 224,100 of NNCF01128502.1, read as the reverse complement.
CTTCAAAAATACGAAGATTTTAAGAAAAGAGGAGAATAATTTCTAAAAATTGACTTCAGAAATGTATTATATTAAAATGAATACAAATGTGAATACTCAATTAGAGTGTAACATTTTTACAAAAGATTATGAGAATGTTTTATATATTATTAAATAATAAATGAATTTCTTATATTTTAAGTGTTATATTGGTAATGCTTGCGTTTCATAAATGTATGTTACCCAGACTGTGTGGATTTTAGTATTCAATCAGATAATGACGGAGAAGGCTACGTCTGTGACGAACCTTTCATAATTTTAATTCTTAATAGTGTTTTAAATGACTGTTCTAATATTAATAACATGATTTCAATTGTATCTGCACCTCAGGTATGTTATATAAATATGGTTTTAGTACCTTATTGTAATTAATGCATTGAATGTAATGTTAAACTTCATTTACATAAAAATACAAACTACAATTTCTGTCTGGTGTTGTTATGTATTATACCCTGATGAAGAGATAAACCTAATCTCGAAACGTTGGCAGAATAAATAAAGTAATAGAAAGGAGTGTCTTGCTTACTTTTTTTTAAATCTAGTGAAGGTGAAATGATAATATAAAAAAGTAAATGAAATTGTCTGCAATAGTGACACACAGACTCGTCAGTGTTTGATAGTGAATGTTTTCTGATTTTTGTTAAATGATTAAAAGTTTTTCTTCACTATAATTTCCTCTGTTTACATCCCCTTTTTGTTGTATTATTTCCAGAATTTTTCAATTTATTTATTCACACACAAATACAAAATATTAGCATCACTTATTTTGTCGTATCTCAGTCGTACGGCATTCCGCGGACATAATCTATAAATTTAATATACACTTTCTTTCATTCATTTGTGGTGACCGTTTTATGTCTTACACCAAAATTCTTTTCTCTGTCATTTTATTCTTTTCTCTGTCATTTTATTTCAATTCCTTGGATAAACTAAGTCATCATTACTTCCAAAATTTAATATTCATAAAATCCATTTGTTTGCCTTTTTCTCATTTGTCCACCTCTCAAGCCATTACCACTCTCAAGGACCTTTGCCAACCTCATCTGCTCCTCCTGAAGCAGCGCTTCATCTCATTAAACTTCCTTCGCGACCTTGCCTAGCCAGCCCCGCCCTTCACCTCATTTCTTCCGGCGCATGTTTATAAATTACTTCGCAAACTGGTCGACTTTATTAAAACCTTCACATACACGACGGTGTCAGGACTTTTCTTAAACAGAAAAGGGTGATTCAAGTAACTTTCACAATATTCAAACTTAATTTACTTCCTAAGCAATTTGCTTTTTTTAGTTATATAATTTTTTTGTTCATTCACGCTTTTCACGTTTGCTTTTCTGTTCAATTATATGGCTTCATTTTATGAAAAGCGCTTTGCTAACGTATTTTTATAACGTAATTTTCTTTTCGTCACGGAGTGTTATTGCGATGAATACTAAACCTGAGTGCTTAGTTCTCGTCGAATCTGATCCGTAAAATTAATGTTATCAAGAAGTTTATATGGACGAAATGATATGGATAGCTCTATCTCTGTCCTACAAAAGTGTAATTTTGTAATCTGTGATCGTACATAATTTTCCCATTTAAATAACAATTCCAAAAGCTATGGTCACATCATTTCACGTTCCGCTCCAATTCACTATTTTCCCCTTTTCATTTCCATTTAGAACCTACTTTAATGATATCATTTCAAACTTCTCTAAAATTCACCTCCTCATATTCTTATATCAATTTCCCGTTTGTAAAGTAGCAATGCAACTGAGATGTGGACTTGCTGCTCTTATTTCATCATGTAGAGGCCCCACAGTTATTAAAAGTTTCAGTCAATATGATCACTTTGCATTTATGTCAAAACCGATCCTCATTTATGTCCGATTACATATTTACATCCAAACTGTTTATATTTACAAGAAGTACATTCAGTTAGCTGACTCTGTTTCTCATTTTACATTCAAATATTAATATTTTTTTACTTTTATTTTAATGTTTTAGGTTTTTTAGAAGAGAACTCTTTATGAACGAATTCCTGTGTGCTAATTAACAAAACTTTATAAAAGCGTAGTTTCTTATTCGTCTTCATATTTTTTACTTCATATTAATTTTTTTTATTTCTACTTTTCAATTATTTTTAATATCCTTTACAATCCAACAATCATGTTTATTAATATAAGTAATAATTTGCCCAAGTTTATTAATATAAGTAATAAATTGCCCATGTTTATTAATATAAGTAATAATTTTACCATTTTAAATGAATTACTCTTCTTCCATGTTCGCACGAAACGACCGTCAATAACTTTGGCGGCACCTAGCGAAAGCGAAGGGTGGTCTTTAAAGCACACGAGAGGAATACTTTTAACTAACTACAGAACCTTTCAACCAAATATTTCCAACATGGATCAAAACAAAACACTAAGGATTATTAGAGCGTAATTAGTTATTTCAGTAATAAGTGTGTCTAATGTTTATAATTTCCTGAAAACATTTCTTTATATTGAAAGTGGTAGCGTATGGTTAGCTTTAAAAAGTAGAATTCTTTCTCAAAATTTGTTAATCTAATTTATTAAAGCAGTGCACGAAACTTTAAAAGTGCCAGGAGGTTCATAACGGTCAGCACTGTGAAAACTTTCAATCTTCATTAGGGCTCTCTCCTATCCCCAAGGTCCTCTCCTATCAAACCCAGCATGGCTATTGGGCGAGGCACCGATCTTCTGGCCGACCATTTGGCTGAGGTTCGAATCCTGGTAATTACATAAAGGATTTTTTCTCAAACGTCACAGTCCAAATAGGCGCTCAGGCATGCTCAACTAAATATTTTTTTCAATTCACCTGTTTTGTTATATTTTTTCTACGTGGTGGATGAGTCACTTGTTTTTTGACAGTTCCATACACTTGGTCTCTTGCTGCTCAGTCAATTTTTTTAAGCACAGTGTAACCATACACCACAAGACCAGATGCGGTGTGGGTTTTTGGTAGAAGCGGGACTCACAGTGAAGAGGAGCAGTAGAGATGAGGCGACTGCCGCTCTCCACATAAACACCACAATTTCTATGGTAGTTTTACCGCTGCCACCAGTCCAGTTTCCCGGACAATTAAACACACGTGTAATAACAATTATTAATAATTTAATACAATTAAATTGAAATCTGAGTATTTACAAACTTGGACAACCTCACAAAATCATAAATACAATTATAAAGTTGTCATTACACAGTTAATGCTATCTGAAAGCATTGATTACACAAATAAATTCGGTTGTTGACAATTATTTCGGAATAACCTACCTAGGTTATCCGAACCTCCAAAATTACAAGTTGCTTTCTCGAATAACGAACTGTTACAAGTTAGTCACTCGCAACTAGTAGTAAGTGCATCTAAATTATCGCAACAATCTCTTACAGTGGTCTGACGACCAATACTAGCCAGGTTACATCTCAAGTACCCTGCGGACTCAACCCGCACATAAAAGTCTCCGAAGATCCTCAATCCTTCCAATATATACAGAAGAGGAAGTCACGTGACCAGCAGGCAACCACGCCTTGTCTTCCACCGTGCACTCCAACCTCTTATTCGCCCATCGGCCGTTCTGGGATCGCAGGTCTGTCATTGTCACTGCGTCCGGCGGAAGTACTCCATTGACAACATATTAACATTCTTTTTTTCGTGATTTTACTGGCATTCGTCAACGGGCCTCGCCCTAGTCAAGTTCACTTCCACAGAAATAGCATAATACAGCCAATTCCTTAAGGGGCCTCGCCCCGATTCATATGGTAACAAATGCACTTTAAAAAAAAATAGCATAAGACAAAGGGAGAGACAAGCGCTGGTCACACGCTTCCGCCGACATTCTTCTAGGGCATCCACTTCCAGAAGTGAAAGGGGTACGTTCAAACAATAACACAATAAATGAAGAGGTTTTTTCCTAATCGGTGGCATCCGGCTAAGCACCTCAATGGTTCAGAGAAAGGTAAAAATAACAATTCACAAACATATAGACTGTCTTGGTTCTAATGTTACACACAGCTACTGCGCATAAGTGTGGGTCAGAGATGCTCCTGCGAGTTTCTTCGATCTTGAAACCTGCCAAAACCACTCACCACTCATTCCCTATGTCATCAAATCAGTCTCATTCAACAAAATCAGCATCATTCGGTCTTTTATGTTTTTCTTTATATTTTATGAAGGGTACGTTTGTCATTATTATTATTATTATTATTATTATTATTATTATTATTATTATTATTATTCTGTTTTATTGTTGTTTTTTATTTTTGTTTGTTTCTTGTTTGCATTATCGTCTTTAGCTGTTTGCGTCTACCGAAACTGTTCACATTTATTCGAGACAGTATAAACGTGATTCATATTTCATAAACATGAGTCACATTCATTGCCACCCCACTCACCAACTCTGACAGTTAGAGAAATGTAATACGAGTCCTGGATGTATCCTGGCAGTCAAACTAGTCAGAACGTGATGCTGACTTTCTCTTGTGACTTCCATATAATCACAGATTTCCTCCCTATCTGATTCACAAGGAGTCTGCACAGCCGTATTAATGGAGACATATTGATGGTCTGTTTTTTACGTGAAAAAGTATACTACATTTGTGATTTCTACATACATAATACTGTATTTTGTTTCTCATTAGTACCTGTTTATAAATAACTCAAGAACGAAAAAAAATTAATGATGGAAGTTTCATATCTAGTATATTGAAGAACTGGTGAATCGGGCAACACAGTATATAAATAGTATAGGAATGAACAAAATGAACTCAATAAATTGCGTGTTACTTTTATGAGGCAAAAAAATTGACTCAATTGTAACTCCTAATAAAAGAGATAAAGAATATAGCATAATGTTTGTGAGAAAATATTCGAGAGAAATTCTTACTGTTAGTATAAAGAGTTATTTTCTAACATCCTCAACATGAGAAACATATGTGATACATTTAATTATTTTATAAATATACTAGGTGAGTCCAAGAATTGCCCGATTGTTTTCTAAAAAATGCAGTACAATCAAAGTTCGGAACTGTGAACAATTTCTATTAGTTTGTTCAAGGCGTCATTTGTTGCGTGTCCGCGAGTCTACACAAAATCCACCAATGAATCATTGTAAATTTGATTGTCATATAATTTGACACCTACTTGTGTTCACATCACTTCTAATTTTGTTCATACACAAAATGCGATATGCGATGTCTGTCTCTTTTCTACCAGATCACTACAAAACTACTGAACAGATCGTGATGAAAATTGCCGAAGATTAGTTTATTTACAATGGTTAACCTAAATTATCGAGAAAGCATTAAAAATTGAAGTAGTTAAATGCTTTATTTTAAAAACGTAATCTAAAAAAGAATGAATCATTGTTAAATTAAATGCTTTCTCTGTTTTGTGCATTTAATGAGGATAAGGAACGTATTTAACTCGTTAAATTTCAGTTTAGATTTCACAGACGATTTATTGAAATGGTGTCGGCGCGCTGCCACCGTTGTGTAGAGGAATAGAGACACTTCCTCAGATTTTGGGGACTTTCAGATAAACAGTTGCACAATTTCTCATAAATACAAGTTCAGCAAATGAATGTTAAATACGCCTAACTCTCCTGAGGGTGTAGGAGTGTACTAGGCTATTGGTGACATTTCGATTGGATTGCTTCTCTCACGGCCAAATTAATGTTGCTTGCTTAAGCGTGGCGTCCTCTAAGGATTTATTTATTCTTGCTTTGGGCGGTGAAACTCAAAATGATGTATAAAATCAAGATTTGCGTTGAATTTGTTTCATAATGAATTTATAAAACTTGGACACTGTACATTTGCTTAGAAAACAGTAAGTAAAATTATTTGGATCTCACATAATTGATTTTTTTTCCCTGTCTAACAAGTAAGAATAATCACGGACAAGGCCGGGTTATCAGCTAGTCTACTATATAATAACAAAGGTTTAATTTTTTCCCGTTTATGTCGTCTAACAATATTTACAACACCGTCACTGCACTTGCAGTAATACTCAAGCACCTCTCCTTCGATATTTTTCATCACTTCACCAAGTAATTCATTTTCGATTTTACACAGTGGAATTCGGTTTCATGAGTATCGACTCAAATTGTGAACTACGCAAAATCGATAATTTATTGTAAAATATCAAAATGCTGTTTTTAGTGGAAGAATTTACCCTTTTAGAGGAAAAAACTGTTAAAATGAAAAATGTATTTTCTACAATACCTGATTTATTTGGGTGCTCCGCTAAGGTTTTAGACAATCTAAGTCCTGTGTTATTGAAACTTGTATTTTTCTTATACCTTTTTTCCAAACATCTCGAAATTCAGCAGGGAATTCGCTCTTCCTACTCTTCATATAACGTTTTTGTCAGTTTTTGTTAAAACGTTGTTCAACTCTGACAAATGACAAACACATATAGAAAGTTTCAACGAAGGAACATTCATTGCCGGACGAAAATAGGAGTTCGAGTATTTCTGTTGCTCCGGTGAGAAGTTGACTCAGCGGGAGTTATGAGTCGAATGTTCTGAGCCATGAAAGTGCGACACAGTTTCACTTTCTGCCTTTACGACAGCTCATTAAGAGCTGCCGGGCGCCATATAACAGGGCTCGATAAGAAACATGAGGTAGAAGAGATAGAATTACGAGATAGAAATGTAATCTGCAGCAACCAATCATTATAAAATTTGTATTACGTGAGTTTACAAAGATTTAGAATTGGATTAAATTACCTTTTCAGGTTTGCTTACAGAGTTGGATTAGTGAGTTAAAATAAATCAATTTAAACAATTCAAGTTTTCGAATGTCAGAATGTTGATGTTACATAACTTGGACTCTTTTTACCTAAATTGTTTCAAATTAATTCGAGATCATGTATTATTGAAAGTGAGAGCGAATGATCTTAGATTTTTTATCAAAAGATATTAGTATTTTGTTTTTAAACTTTCCTACACAGATGTTTAAATTTCTTATCGTTTATTGCCATCTCTCTCTCTCTTCTCTCTCGCGCCCTTGGGGTAAACAGATTCCAACAAAATTTCTTGAGACTCTGATTTCTAGTAATTTGTCACTCTGTGTCTCAAAAAATAAAGGTTGTGCAACGTGTTACGCATGCATTTCAGTTCATTGTCTTCAAATCAAATCGTCTCTAACAGTTCATAATACTTTTCAGCTTCTCTAGAAACCATTCTTTTAATACTTGAAGGTTTCACCATCCAAGCCATCAGACATCTCTAGCTTTCACGTCATCAAAGTTTTATGTGAGGAGAGTAGTACTTGAGAATATCAATGATTCTAGTTCACTATTTACCTGCGTCGAATTGAGTGTAGGTAAATAGTGGTTAGGGGTGAGTTGGAGGATTTTACAATCTCTCTGTTTCCTCCCCAATCTCTTTCCCCGTAAATAAGAATCCAAGGTTGCTTCTGAACTCGAGCAGTCCCCAAAACATGATTATAAATAAATCTATCCTTTATTAATATATCATAAACGTTTTTAGACGTACTTTTTTATTCTACTCTAAATTTCACGTAAAATATAAAAGAAGATGAATGTAATATAAAAAACAAATCCTCCCATGCGAAGTAGTGTTAAGGAACCAATAATATAGCAAAAGGAGGATGCCTACCCTTGACATATTGGTTAAGATATTTGACAACTTTATTATTACGATACTTCATAAGTACGATCCTTCGAGATTCTTAATATTATCACTCACTCCATATTTTGTGGGAAAATCATCCCAACTTATTTAAATTATTTTTAAAGAGTTTAAATTATTTAAAGAATGGTATTCCATATCCAATTATTGAGGTTGATTTTTCTTGAAGACAATAAGAAAACTTTTTGGGTAAATAGAAAAAATAAAGACTGATGCGAGATTTGCCTCTATGATTCTAAGATTTGACAAGTTTTATACATGTGTCTGTCTTAGATTTGCATAATAAAAATAGAAAATCAAATAATCCCGGAATTCATTGCATGAATACTTTTGTATCTCATTTGATTGCCACTTTCAATTTGGAAATGACATCTGGATACCTGTAACTATTCACTTACATACTAGTATTCTACTTGTATTAGATATAAAATCCTTGCAAACGAGTTTATGATGGTGCGGTATAGGACTGCGCGAATTTTTTCTCACGTGTTCTCATAAGAACATAACGTCCGAAAAGTTTCCTAATAAGATACCTTGACTATGATGAGGAATGTCTATTGATGAGAAACACCAATACTTCGTATAAACTACATATTGCTTCCGAACTGCAGAAGTTCCTGAGTTTGAAATAGTTTCACAGAGCAGATTCTCAATCCCTTTCTGACACAGATACTTTCTTATACTATATTTTGTATGTTATTATGTATTCAGTGGTGTATACTGTTTACGACTCGGATAGCCACAGAATGATATGTAACTTTAACAAATGCTTAAAATAAATCATTTCAGCTTAAAATGTATTAAAAAAATGTCAATTTGCACAATACCCTGATCACATACATACATTTTGACAAACACAAAACTCAATGAAAGATGTAATGATCAACAGTCTAAAGGTATTTCTGTATAGTTCAAGAAATGTATTCTACATTGACTTTTTAATTTCTGGGAATCATTCATTCCTCAGCGAAATGCTAAAATCAAGACTGTGTTTTCATGCGCGCATATAGAAGACGGAATGAATACATTTATCTTTCATTTGAACATTTTGTTACATTGGAGCAAAATACTCGGAGTGCGCTGCATAAATATTTTTAACCATAACCTTTGCCTTTTATCTTTCTTTCGGTTTCTGAGCGTTATGACACAACAATATCTTTTATCATATCTGGACTTGATATGTTATATATTATTATAATTCCTCACGTTGATTATTACGATATCGTTAAATTAATGAAATACATAATTTTACTTTACGGGGATAATTACAATAGTGATCTTTTATTTTCTAGCTTTCTTCCTAAAGAAACCTAACTGTGTCACATTTTATGCTAAATGTGAGTATTTATTACAATTACCACTATCATAAGTAGAGACACTTCGAACGTCTAAAGGATATTTCTATAGAGGGAAGTCATAGAACGTATTTTACATGCGTTTTTTCATATTTGCAGCGTATATTTGAAACGTACATTCTTCGATTTATTCCTTGCATTTGTATCTAGAGTTTACCATAGTCATAAAAATGAGTTATTTCATCCATCTAGAAAGGTCGTAATTCAGGATTTTATTGACCACATTAAAGTTTTGACCAGTATCTTTCGTAATACTTGTCACATTTGAAGATATGTGAACATCCACAGTCGAGATGTATTCAAAACCTTCCTTAGTTTATTGTGATCGCCTCTTCTCTAGCATGTAAGGTTATGACCTCTCTATTCTCTGGTATATTGAGTGACCCTTTTTTGAGAGAAACAGATTTTTTATGTCCCCATTCATGGTGCCTTATACCTATAGTTTATGTGAACATGCAACGAAAATTTTCCTTCGGGAATGATTTCATATTAAATTTATGGTATACTCGGAGATCCAAAGCACCCACGGAGTGAAACAGACGTTAAAATCTGTCGTTGCTTCGGTAAATATCACTGTGGGCATGAAATAGCTTCACTTCAAAATGTTAACTTACCAGAAAAGGTTAGGGGAAAGTTGACCGTATGGACTGCTCCAAGAAATGAGATTTAGAAAACTTGAAAGTATAAACTTCCAAGAAAATTTTATACCTTTAGGTTAGGAAATAAACTAATTTAACTTGAAGTTGAAAATACCTTTGCGCCAAATGATATAGGTTCTAACAGCGGGTGGACATATTACGATACAAATTCCACTTTGTCGCATAACATCGTGCTTTGTGTATGTTTTGAAACGACCACTAAGTGAAATTCCTCTGAGGTCGTTTTGCGAAAGCATCAACTCGTTGAAACCATTCTTTAAGCTAAACGAGCGACTTTCGTCTTGGTGGCTAACAGGTGTTTACAGCATATTCAAGCTCTCCTTCTAACTTCCGTTCATGTATGTTCATGTTTTTTCGTTTCGTTCATGCATGATACGATAACTAAGTTTAAAACAAGTTTAGCGGTTCCGAAGTTCTATTTTCTCAATTGGTACGGACGTGAAATGTCTTTGTCTTTTTGTCATGAAATTGTCTTTCTCCTATTTGTATTTCAACGTGGATCATAGTTTAAAACTTTGAAGATGGAAATTTTTCTTTCCGTTTTCACCCACAGTTTTCATGTGACACTCTCTTCAACCTCTGGTAAATCTGTTCCTTTATTACTCCTCCTCTTTCTCATAAAAATCCTTCTCTCTTTCGCAACCACTAAACCTTAATATTTAATACTTCGCTGGTTTTAGAGGTATGCTTCCTTCTTTTCTTTAAGATTAAACACACCTTATTCCCCCTAAAAGAGGTCGTGAAAGGTTTTGTTATCATCACGTTCCATAATTTCAAATCTCTTTATTCCTGGTGGCTATATTTTCCGACTGATTACCCAGATATTAAACGTGATATATTACTTTCTTATTAGATGATTCTAAGCACTTCATGTATTAACTCCATCCCTGGTTGATGGGTTATCCAATATCTTATGGCCTTTTTATCCAAACTGTAGCTTGAAATATTGTTATACATACAATATACGTACTATCCTTCAACATAACCGTGATACATTGTGTACTTTTAGTTGTACCCTTAACGTTTCTCTCGAAATTTTAGAAATTATTATCCTTGCTTTAACTTTCGGGGAGTACTTGTTATTGATGTATTTTTTTCTTTTTCACGTACTTCTAAGTCATATCTTTATCATACAATCACTTATTTCTTCCTGTATTGGTGACTCTTCTAAAATAGTCATATTAAATCCAATCAATCTCCATTATAAATTATCAGTAACACGAATTTATTTCCCTACACACCGAAGAAAAAAGGGAATTTTTAAGAGCAGTAGGAAAGTGCTCTACCCCAAGAAGAAAAAAGCGACCTATGAATTAACTATTCTGTCACTGAAAAAAACGTTATGTCATATACAAATAAATGATTATCTCAAATTGTCAATTTTGGATTTAAACCACTTTTTCTATACGCACCTCATATATTACAACAGTAATAAAAATAATGTATTACACAGCTGTTTTTCCACTATTTTTACATGTTTCTTTCACCTCAAAAAATCCAATAATTATAGTATGAGCAATGGATCAAAAGTTTTCAAATTAGAATTTCCATTTATATACTTCTTGTTGATCCCTGTAGGTGAAATAATAAACGTATTTATGTTTTTACGAATGAATGTTGATCCATTATAATATATAAATGATAAATGCGAAAGTGTGTCTGCCTGTTTGAGATAGTTTAGATGTCCAATAAGAACATAAATTTTATTTTTTAAATGTGTGAAAATTAAGATATTGTCTATGAAGTTTTGATATTAAAAAAGAAAAATTATGGAGAAAGAAAAGTTTTGATATTAATGTCGATGAAGTTGGGGAAAAATTCATCCATATTGCCTAGTTAACGGTTGAAAATACGTGACAACTTTGAGTGACTATTGCTTGCCTTAAAGAGTTCTACAAAAACGTCCAAGACAGCATACGCCTACAACGGTTAACCTAGAGTATCGAAATATAGTTATTCAAAATTGAAAGTCAGTACACTTCGTGTAGGAAAATAATTTAAGAAGAAAAAAGTCAATCATCATCAACTTTAATGGGTTATTTGTTTTCCGCTTTTAACAAATATAAATATTCTTTAATCATTTAAAATTTGGACAAATAGTTTAGATTTCACAAATGGTTTAAAGAAATGGTGCAGCCGCGCTGCCATCGTTATTTTGCTTCGGAAGCGAAAATTCGACCGATGTGACGGCGCGGCTCCCGGGACGTGGGTTCATTCTACCTGAGATATTGAGATGAATAGAGACACTTCCAATGTTATGTCAGAGTTGGACAACATTTGTGGTAAGGAAGGCAGCCCTAGAACACCCATGGGTGGAGTGGAAACGGAGAGTTTTTTAAAAATATTTCATCTAAAACGATTGGTTTAATCCAGATATTTTGGAACCATTTAGATAAACTGTGACGTGATGCCGTACAAGCTCAGCATATATAGGGGTTAAATACCCCCTAACTAGGGTAAAGTGGAGAAGTAGAGTAATTTGTAATGTTTCGATTGACTTGTTTCTCTCACGGATAATTGTACGTTGCTTTGCTCAAAAGTGGTTTCATCCAAGGATTTATTTATTCTTGAAGGTGAAACTCAAATTGGTGTATAAAATAAAGATTTGTATTAAATTTGTGTTATGATAAACTTGTACAATTAAAAGTAGTAGACATGTTTTTTAAACTAGTAGGTAAAATTATTTGGATCTTACAGTATAAATAGATTCCATTCTTTCCTGAGTAAAAAAGGATGGGACTACGAAAAATCCCCGGCAATGCTGGGTAATCAGGAAGTGTTTTATAAGATGCATTAATGGAGATTTACATGAAATTATGAAGAACTAAATGTTAATTACTTTGTTCCCTGTAAAATAGATATATAACTCAAGATTTATGGAGTTCACTTTTCTCCCGAAGATTATAGTTTCGCCTCGAAGATGACTTTTCAAACAACTTTTGGAATGTTGTTTGCATTCAACATGTAAGTAATGTGTACTTCTACATTAAGAACAGAGCCATGCTGATTATCAATAAAAATAATTGGCTACATTAAATTCGTGATGAATGGTTACATTAAATATTCATGACGATTAATTTCCCTTCATCATGCAGATGCCAGGGGCATCTGAAAAACGTTATGGGTCGTTGAAGCACCATCAAATCCAGCAACTTAGATTGTCGGACTCAATATGCTATGCACGTATGCATTTGATTGCATGGCAATGTACCACTCAGTACCGCTGCGCCGGCGAAATCTGTAAGCGGTGAAGCAATGAATATTCCGTGTCTTCTGTTAGCAATGTTTGTCAATCAAGAGACCTATCTTTTGCTTCATAGTTCATCAATTTTACTCACTGAGTGATAAAACAATCCAAATCGAAAAAAAACTTCAATTAGTATATTTCATAATATCTGATAATGACATCGACAGTTGGGTAGTTGTGATGTGTATTGTTCACTAATACCTTGAATTTCTCTATACTGAAAAAATAAAGGAGAAAAGTTTTAGAATCCACTAACTGATTAATAAGAAAAATATCCATGCTTATAATCTGTCTTTATGTGTTACATGTACATAGTTGTCTTTATATGTTACATGTACCAATTTTATAATTATGAATAACTAAGAAATGTATTTGATTATTCACTTACCAACAGTTTGTGATGAATTTGGTGTTACAAAATTAAAATGGTTCCTTATCAAGGATGATCAATTATGATTCCACAAATATTCATAACCAATGACGAAATATAAGGACTGTGTGTCACATTTCTTTCGATAAATTTTTGTCTCCGCATAATGTTGTAACGCTCAATGAACTTTTTTATACAAGTTATCCTGATAATAACAATAAATCTGAGGATGATATGCCAGGAAAAAAGGGTTTTTGTTTTTAATAAAAAGCGACTAACTGACATTGTGCGTAATTTGCATGTAATGTTTAAAAATGAAACAATCACATTCACTAAACAAGATGCAAAAATCGCTTTAAAATAGAAAATGATATTTCGTGATAATGCCCAAATATTTAAACAGGAGGGTTATAAATTTATATTAACCATATTTTGAAGATATTAAATAATAAAATAACGATTATTAAAAATCATAGGACGGTGCCAGAATTGTTGAATGGGTTTGACATAACCCATACCTATTTTTCACCAATTAAGTAGTTGGAGATTCACATAAATCATGATAGAGCAAAATAAACATTCTTTAATATATATCACTTTCTATATTTTATGATGCGTTTAATAACAATAAGGGAACAAACCTAGATCAAAAATAAAAATAATTTAAAGACTAAAAACTCTTCCATGTTCAGGAAAAAATTGCCACCTGTGAAATTACTCCACCCACAAACTTGAATCTCTTAGGCAAATACAATTGACCCAGTTAAATTTTACAATGTGATTTATATTTGTGAATGTATCATTTGCCATGATCATATCTGTCGTTTTCCGATGATTAAATTGGAGTGTATGAAATTGAGGAAATTGGTTGGAAAATTGATGCCCAAGCATTCTAAAACCTTTCATTCAAGAATTCTCATTCCCAATGTTTCACATTATTTCTTAAACATAGTTTTTGACATTGCAATTGGAAAATAATTAATGTTTTGTCTTAACTGACCCTGCAGTTGCTTGTCTGTGCGGTATATGCCTTTTTATGATGATTACGCACAAAGGTATGTCACAATTTTCATTAACATACTTTGTTTTCCTTGTCCGCTCGCAAACCAGTGAAATAAAAATGAAGGCAATATAACTGAATTGTAATCCTGCATTAATTGTTACGTTGTTTACCCGACACATCCTCAATGACTTATATTTATCAATAGATCACTCAGTCTTCAGTTTCTAGATAGACTCTGTAAGCTTCCTGTGTCTCTTATAAACGTACACTTTTTTTAGTTTTTATCTTCTTCAATCTTGTAGAAATGTAGTTCTTTCATGGTATTAAGATTTTTGTTGTAAACAATGTTGATTAAATCGTGATAATTTATCAATAATTTGTATTAATTTAAACGGGATTTATGAGAGTAATGGGGAATTCTATATTAATTTTAATACGATGGAAAAAATCCCCTGAATTTATTCTCTTACTATGTTTCTAATTTTTCTTAAGCGTTTGAGCAGAATTTTGTTAAGTGACGTTTAACATCACTTTCAAAAGATAAGAGGTGTAAAGGTTCTTTCAAAATGCCTGTAACTGTGTACAAGACGTCCTACAAAATTTATTAAAAGCGGGTAGTGTCCTCTCCTCATTAATGAGCTCCTCTTTAAAGTTTCCTCTTATTAAATTTGTGAGACACATCATTTCGAAGCGATTGAAATTATGAGAAAAAAACTTCGCTCTCCTTTTTATTGCCTTTCTCGTTCCTTTAGTGGACTCTTCCTTTATTAATTTATTTTTTCTCACTTCTTCGTACGCTATTTCCCCCACTAAACGTGTTGAGAGGAAAAGAAATGAAATAAATTAAGAAATTGTTTTTATTTATGTTACTGAAAACTATTTAAACAAATTTATAGTTTGCAGTACGATTAATAGTCATTAAACACGTGAAGTAGCCCCTAAGTTCACTTTCACTACGTCCTTTTTTATTATAGTTGGATGGCGAGAGAGGCCGAAGTAATTATGTACCCTTGTTTCCACTTGCACGAATGAAAGAATTGGTAAAATACGAAATAGTTTCTATTTTATTCAACAAATAGGTACAATTGTCTTGAGTATTCCCATAATGTTGTTAATTAATCACAACCATTAAAACAATTCAAAAGGGTACCCCAGTGTAGGGGGCAAATTATATTTCGTGTTGCTTCGCAGATTCAATACTGAAAATACTCTTAACGAAAGATCCCCTTTCAAAATAATTATGCAAAGTGTTTCAGGAAACAGGACAAGTTTTATTTCGGATAAAATCAGTAACATGTAATAAAATTATCTTGGTGCCAAACGACAGCAGGAGCACGTAAGACAATTGTCAGCTGATTCCCTGAAAAATAATACAATGTTCTTTAGCTAAAACTCACGACTCCGAGTTGTGAGTCTTGCTGTGACACAGTGGTCAATCCACTTAGATCGGACGTTGAGGAAAAACTTCACCTCAACAGTCTGTGAACTTGCTTGTTGCTGTTTCGGATCAGCGGTCCAGGTGGTGGGAGCTAGGGTTTCGTCCCAGCGGTCCTCCCGGTAAGCGTTTCGGCGCAGCGGTCGAAACGATCAGCGTTTCGGCGCAGCAGTCGGACCGATCGGGGGGAAGAGCTTCGCCGTCCCAGCGATCGGTGGCAGAGCTTTTGTCCCAGAGAGAGAGGTATTTCCAGTTCAAGAGCTCGGGCCAGACTGATTTCCCTGCTCTGAATAACAGAATTATTTCACCTTGGTTACCCTCTAATTGGCCGATGAAATTCTTTTTTACGTAGTCCCTCGGCGCACGTGATCGTATGCGCACATGGTCGTATGCGCACATGGAGTTCCTTGTCAAATGTGTTGGTCTTGCATGTAGAACGCTTGGTATAAAGAACGTTCGTTTGTCTTGAAATGTAAATACTGAATGGAGTTTACGTGTTTACTGGGCGTAGCATGAAGAATATGTAGAAGTATATCGATGTCTTCTACGCCAGGATAGGGCATCTAAATTTGCCACTCACCCAAATGACATTGTCCCTTTGTGTAAAGATATTTACTGGTAAAACATCGTTATTAATCTCGTTTTCAACTTTCCCTGCGTTTGGTATTGTCTCCTATACTAAAAAATTATGATTTTAGGCTTTTGACTTTGATTTTTTTGTGAATTTAAACCAAAATTAACTGTTAATTCAAGTCGCTTAGATGATAAAACATTCATATCTAACAAAATAAAAATATTTTTGAAACTATACCAATCGCAAGGAAAGTTAAAAATGTGATTAATAATGATGTTTTATCAGTAAATATCTATACACATAAGGACAACGACATTTGGCTGGGGGGCACATTTGGGTGCCTTGTCCTGGGGTACCCTTTGAAATGATTACGATGTGATAGTTTTTGTTGGATTTCTCATTATCCATCAACTCATCCTGCGAACATTTCAACATGAGTATATACTTTCACATGTAATACGTTCAAACCCAACGTCAGTTTTCAGACATTCACAATAACTGTATTGGAACTTCTGTATTTCGGCTGTCAAAACGAGAACACTAGTACTTGACTACTGGGGTCCCCAATCTGAGCCGTGGGAACTGAAGTTCGCCGGTTCAAATACCAGCGTTCTCAAGCCAGAATACTGAAGTTGAATGAAAATGTCTCAAACGTTACGAAAGAAAATAATCGTGTAAAAAAATTTCAACAGGATGTCTTCAATATAAAATATGTGCTTT
Source organism: Laupala kohalensis (assembly GCA_002313205.1). Classification (NCBI taxonomy): domain Eukaryota; kingdom Metazoa; phylum Arthropoda; class Insecta; order Orthoptera; family Trigonidiidae; genus Laupala; species Laupala kohalensis. The sequence continues at coordinate 207,041 of NNCF01128502.1, read as the reverse complement.
CCAAACATTGTTGCCGAGATCTCCACTTCTTCCTCTACATTCTTTCTCACTCTCTGCATATGACAAACAACAAAAGAATTAGCACTACTAATAAAAAATTTCATGTTGTTAATGTACATTGTTAGGTTTGTGACAGAAAACAATAAATTCAAAAATATTAAAATAAAACAAATTTTACTAGCTTAATGAACTCGACGTATCCGGGAGCAGAAATGGAACATACACCATATGTGTTCTTTTTGTTTCTAATAGTTGCTTCAGTCAGAGTATTGTCCAGATTCGTAGTGAAAACCAGGCACTTATATTCTGAACCTTATTCACCTCACGCCGAGGTTGAAGGTTCGGTGAGGTCAATTGCAGTCGCATTGAATGCGACATCATCGCCAAAGACTTACACCTACACTACACTTCTATCGTTAGTAACCCAAATTTAGCGGCTGTAATATCCTTGGTAAGCAATTTATTGCATTTAACAATAACATTTTGAACTAAAAATTTCCAGATGATAGTACGGATTTACATATCTCTTTTCGTGGGCTTATACGTAGGTTTAAATAGGATGTTTTCCCTCGTCACATTGGTTGCTGTAACCTTGCAGAAGTGACCCTATTCATTTCTACGACCCCGAATACTACAGATTCGACACCCATATCTGTAGTTTAAAATTATTATTATGGTGTCAACATGGAAATAAATGGCGTCGAGAGTATTATAAAATATCTCAACAGTATTATAATTTGGAGGCANGATTCCCGGTGTGAAGGGGATTTATCTTCAGACTGACTTCCAGGCCGACTAAGTCTGCTGTAAAATGAATACCAGGGTCTATGCTGGGGTTAAAACGTTCGGAGCGAGATGCTGACCACATCTCCTTCTAGTGCCGAGGTCATTTAATGGCGGAGCTCAACCCTCCGCGAACCCCTTGGGGCACCTTCGGGACCTGTTGTGGGATAGTTTGACTTTGAGTATTATAATTTATCTCCCCGAAACGCTAACATCCGTTGTTCTCCAATATACTCCAAGAGTACAGTGCACACCATGTAATATAAACTGAATCATAATGACATTGGTAGAGTATTAATTTAACTCAGAATCTCGAAAAACCATAGATTCGACGTAAATCATTCCTTTGCAACAATTATTTCCTGTCTATCCCTTTCTCATCCCTGTTGAAGGGCGCAAGCAGTGCCGTAGGTACTGAATTTAGACATAAGCGGTATCAAACGTGCCACTACTTCATTGACACCGAAAACATTGCTGTATGTTACGATAATTTTCACTACTCACTCCATTCTTCAGGTTTCGGACTAAAAATTCCCAGATTCTTCTACACACTTGCATCGAGACCCTCACCCATTAGCTTAACATCACTAGTTTACCAGCAGAAGTGTTAGGGATATCTCACCCTCATATTTGTGATGAACTTGTACTTAAACTGCATCGTATCACACTTTAAACCGTTACGAAAATTATTAATTCGAAACTAATATCGGACGTTTATGATTATATTTACATACCCCCTACAACTTGAAGAAAAGAAAAAAATTGTAATGTTTATCGTTAATCAGCGAAGTAAAAACTTGGTCTCACTTGTTAAATTTTAAGTTAATTTATAAAAATATTCAGCACCAATATTGATCGTTTTCCGTATTTTTAATTGCCACCTAATCCCACATGCATGCGAGCAATTTCTTTGCATGGCTAGATGGATGCTGTGATGATATCAAAATACATTCCTAGATTAATACGGACAGAACTAATTGTTTTGTAATTGATAATTATTAATTTCTTTCGGCTCCCAGCAATGTCACCAGAAATAATATTCTTCGCCAATCCATGTTTCTGTTTTTAATTAAAGCTCTGTTTCCTAAGTTACAGTAGAGCGTCGTCTACCCGAACATCAGTTATCTGAACGCTTTACTATCCGAACTGGTATCATAGAAAGGAAAAGAAGCAAAGTCAATCGCTTCGATGCCAAAGTATGTTGATAAGTCAAATTCCAAGAAAGTACAAAGACCAGTCAGCACTAGAAAACTAATTTTGTCATATTCAACACATTAGGAAAACATTTTACACGAGATAAGCTTCAATGACGGAAGCCACCACCTAACACCACCACCGACAGCGGTGAACTAGTGGTAGCGTCTTCGCTTCCACAATCCCGCTGCGTGGTAGAGAGCGGGTTCAAACCCTGATCGACCGAACTACGTGAGGTTTTCAGCTGGGATTTCCCTACCTACTTCAGACAAATGTCGGTTCCGGACCATACGTTTCCCGGCAACCCAACATCTCTCCTTCCCGATTCTCTCTCAAGTCCAATGGTTAGGTGAAAGGGCAGACCTCATGACCTGAACCTCTCCAAAAGGCGTAAAATAAGGTAACAAAAAATAATAAAGCGTATTTTCACTATCCAAGTTTTTGTTTTTTTTAACTATTCGTGATATTAGTTCGGCTAACGGACGCTCTATTGTGTTCTGAAATATTCTAGCAGTTCTCGTTTTGGCCAACCCTGTGACGAGTCGTCCCTCGGAGTGCATTAGCGAGTCGCAGCGCTCCTAGCGGCGGATCCGATGTGACGCAGGCTGAAGCTCTTGGAGAGCTCTTGCGTCTCCGCTGCCTTTCTTGAGGCATCGTCCACTGCCGTTACCCCCACCCCTACGTGTTCAGACACCTCCTTGAGTAATGCTCGCCTCTCGGAAGTTTACCCCCACTCTTCTTGTTCGCTAACAAGCACTTTGCTCATGGCAGCGGTGTGGTAACCATCATTAATATACTAAGTTATTTTGATTAAATATTAATAAATCATGGCACAATCATAATTGTTAAACTACTTATTCAGCCACATTTTTTAAAATATTTTGAATGTTTCGTTGTGTTGGTATTAATTCTTTACTTTATCGCTACTTACACATCAAATGTATTTTGTTACGTCTTTTACGGCGTCTCTGTAATTTACTGAAATTTATTTTGTCTCTTTTTCGCTCAATACTAAGTTTTCTTTTTCAAGTACTGTTTCACTTAATGTGAAAGTATTTTTAAATCGAAAGTTTATTCTGTGTGCGGCATATTTTTCATTATTTCCCTGTTATAATTATCTGATCTTTGGTTACGAGATCATATGGAGTCCGATTAGTCTCGGTTAAAGATGTTCTGCTGCACATTTCCTACACTGGACCCAGTCTCCAAACATAACGTTTTTACTTCCTAACTAGATGGGGTACCTCCGAAGGAGGATAAATTTCAGCGAAAATGTTTTAACAGTTTTCGTGATTTTGAAAGTAAGTAAATCAACTCCAAGAAACAAGGGTTCATCCGATGAATTGATAAGCCAACGATAAGTTTTTACAGTTCGATTAAACTATTGCTTTCGATGGAAATCGACTATATGCAATTTCATCAGGCGTTGCTTGTCTCCGTCCAGCGCATAAGCTCGTTGTCGTATTTAAAGCCGCAACTCCACTTCGTGCAAAAGAAGATATCTCTCGAAGAGACGGATTAACGAGGAATGTTCACGTTATCCTCACTATATTAAGAGACTAAGGATCTTCTCCATTTAGTATCACTTTACTGCCTGGTTGCATTCTTCAAAGAACATAGTTCGCGTTACGAATTTGCAATTACGAAGAATAAGTGTTTTGCAGAAATGTTGGCTAACGCTTCGTATTGCGCATCTAGAAACCTCTGAATGAAGTAATATGGGTGAAGTTTCGTGGAAAATTAAAGTAAACCTTGGAGAAAAGCTCTCCGTTTTAATCACCGTATGACAATCCGGTTCATGTTGCTACGGAGAGCAACGTCTCTTCCGAGCTCTTTTGTCCTTGGAGACTGAAGTGATGGTTCAATACATATATTTTATCAGTGGTTCGAATCTTCAAGTTATCCCAAGAATTCATCCTAGTGGATAGAAATGTAATGAAATGACTGTTTCTAAAAAATTTATAGTTCGAAACGAATGCCTTGTTGTTTTTCTATGCACATTTTGTACATCTAATTGACAATTGCATTTAAGGTTTGATAGTGACAAATAACATCTATATTTAATCACAATTAAAAAGAATTTTCAACAGTGTAACGGAACAATACTTAATAACTAGTGGTGCAAAACTATTACACATACTTTCTCATACACGCTTCTCCGTCTGCAGCATAGAGTGAAAAAATTCTATAGTTTGAGGGTCATTGCTGGCGTGGTCCTCTATATTTTGGTCGTCTTCCAGTGCTATGTTCATGCTCAAAGTGGTTAGATGAACTTATTACTATCTTATATTTGAATTTTGAGAGTAAAATAAACATTCAGAATAATATTCAAAACAAATAGCGACATGTCAGACTTATAAATATCGTAAAAGTTTTGTGTAAATGTAATTTCGTTGTAGACAGAAATTGATGTGTTTTCGTATCTGCAGTGCGTTTGCTGTCCTCCTATGTATTTTATCATTATCATATCTCTCATTTCAGTTTACGAAAAGTGTATTCTATGTCTGCTTCGTCCATTTATACTGCTAAATACTGTTCAAGCTTCTTGAAACAGTAAACAAATGCGTAAATGTAGCAGATATAAATTATTTTACTGCGTCTATAACTGACTTTCAAGCGAAATACCGCTAATGCGGATGTAATGAATACTAATTCCACTTTACGTACAGAAAAATCGTTGGACCAGTTTTTGAAAAATATTCAAAAATGTATTTAGACTTTCATGTGAAGTGCCCTTTGTGTTCAAGTAAGAAGAAAATTGAAAGCACGTGCATATGTCAGAAGTAAATTCTACCCTAAATACGAAAAATGAAAAAAAAATACCATTCGGTCAGGAGTGCTGCGCACAGACGAACGGACCGACAGACCGACGTACAGATAGACGGACCGGATGGACGTCCAGCCAAAAACTAGTTTTTCGGAATCAGGGGTCACCAAATCGGATATTTCCGAAAAAATCTCGTTTTCGATTTTTTTTCACGATTACAATACTTTCTATATACTACGTATATGATAAAGTGAAACTACCTTGAAGATATTTACAAATTTCCTCGAAATATTGATATTTCTAGCTCGGGTTGTAGAAATACAATAATTTAGTTAAAGAAATCTTTATTAAATGTGGCATTCTATACTGCTAGTTGCCAAACTCATGATATTTGCGAAATATATTTGTCATAGCACATCTGCGTGGTACTACAAATGATCCAGTAGGATCACGTGGAATCTTTTTAAAACAGTTCAAATAAAGCATACTCACTAAAAGAATTGAATGTGAAAAGAGGGACCATAAAATTCTATTTCTTTATCGAGCATGTAATAATTAATAATTGCCTCCCAGGTGCTTGTGTTGCCACTAACAATCTATGGCTGGAATCGCATAGGGGAAATTTTTATTTTAATTCATTTTGATCGACTTCATAATGTGCTTAATACTGGTTTTACCATTTTTATAATAGTTTAAACTATGCATCATTGTCATTCATGCACAGCTTGATCATCCAAACAAATCACAACATTATAACATATTATATTTTATTATTATTATGATATTAATGTCCCTTATTTTTATTTTGCATAATCATCTTCCATATCAAAAGTCAATAGATTTTTATGTAATTAAAGTGTTTGCATTTTTAATTATATTTTTTATCAATAAAGATGAAATTGTTTCGAATAAATTATCTTAATAATGTTTATTCTTTAACATAGGTTGTGAATTATTCACACCAGATCAGTTGAAGAATTTCGGAAAGAATATTGAAAATATTAGTATTTTATACTCAACTCTTTGGTATTCATAAAATCTCCAAACATGTATATCAAACGTGTTGTTACACAATACAAGAATTAAATTTCGGTGTAAGTTTTGTTTATTAACATAGTTGTGGTGGTACTTCAAACTATTGTTAGATAATTTTTTTTTTTTTCATTATGAAGCATTTTTACAAACTTTTTAAGTTTTAAAATCGACTTTTCAATGCTATGATGTTGATTCGATAAATTAGTTAATTATCTAATGTTACTTGTAATGAAATAACATTCTGATGCATGAATTCATGCAATAAGTCACAAGCGACATTTGATGTTGCGAAACTACCAAAAGAGAGTTACTTTTTTCGTCAATTCAAGTGTATCTTGAAACTAGACAAAACTACTCTGAAGTATTTATGAATGTCAGGGAAGAACCTGCTCTGTTTGAAGCCGTTTGCACCGGAATGGAGTCTCCGGAAGACGGAAACGCGGAGGAGGCCGAGGCGCGCGCACTCTGTAACGGACAGCGGATGACGTCAGAGTCGATGGCGTTCACAATGGCGCCAAGAGGAAGAGGAAGGGAGGAGCAGGGCTAGTGCTCCATAAAGAGCCACAGGTGTCTGGCCTTTCCCTTCGTCCCTGCTCTCGCCCTTCAGTGCTCTCAATGTAGCCAATAGCGGGTAGTTCCCTTCCAGCACCATTCACCCGCAGCGTATCGGATCTCAATGGACGTCGTTCTACTTAGGGGTTGCCTCTCTCCAACGGTTCCACGACAGCCATCTGTTTTACTTCATGTGTGCACGAACACGGACATGGGGAACTAATATGTACTAGAACAATTTAATATGTGTAATTACGAATGGATGTTGTTTGTATCTACTCCTACAGTAAAACCATTACACATACTTCCTCTTGTAGGATTAAAAGTCTTCTCTTCAATAACAAGAAATTTATTCACAATTTAAACATTCAATACAGCCACACGAAATTTAGTTTCTGGATAATTGATCAATTCTATAAATTTTGATAATATTATTAAAATTTTAAAAGTTTTTAAAAACTGTATTCTCCCTCCAACTGGAATATTTTCCGTGATAAATTCTCTTCAATATTCGTGAAACAGTAAACTGAAGTGGTAGTGGAGCAGAGATGAATTATTTAATAGCGTTTACACTAAACTATCATGCGAAATACCACTTATACTCGTGGATTGCACATACAAACTACACAAAATTTATAGAAAAAAATTGAAGTTGTTATTGAGAAAATTTCCGCAATGTACTTTGATCTTCACATACAGTGATAATTATTTTAGAGCGTGTACATGACTGCACTACTCGAAATACAAAATGTGAATGAAATAGACTGATGCGTTTAGTAAGAATCGCTGCGCGCGGATGGACGGATGGAAGTCCGAAAAAGAACATTTTTTCTGTTACAGGGACAACCAAAATCCATACCTTCCTCCCACCCCTACTTACCTGAGGTTTTTAAATATCGTCCCCTCGAACCCTCGACACAATTACCATTGATTGTGAGGTACGTTCATTTTACTTCTTTATTTTTTTTAGTTTTAGTTTTCGGACTTTATGAACATTTATTGTAAATTAATTCTGTTTTCAAAACATTTTATAAACTTTATTATCGTCCCATTCTAATTTAATTACAAATCAAGTAATTTAATAATCGTAAAAAGTAATTTTCCTGCTTTATATCCTTAACACATTATTTATATTATTTTATTTTATTATATTTTAGACTGTTGACGCCAGCTGAGTTGGCGAAAGTTCTATCACAAGAATGAAAAGTATACTAGATTATATCACCACATCTTTCATATATTCTTCTTAAAAATGTTTCATCATGTACTCTCGGTGAGGTGACCTTCATGACAATTAACTTATTTCAAGTTTATTCGGAATTTCTCTCAGATGTTGAGAGCCTGAGTGAATAAATCCAAGATAATTAACGTTAGATCTGCATTGATCTCCTCTGTTTATCAGTATTAATTAACACATATACGATTTATACATTTAAAATAGTGTTTTAAAAACTACAAAAATTACTAAGCTTATTTAGTAATTGTATTTTATGAAAATATTATTGAGAACACAAAATGACATTAATACTAGATTCCAAATAACTCTCTGTTATCAGAAGAAAGATAAGAATAAAAGACTTTATGTACCACAATTTCCACTCAGGAAAGCACCTGAGACCCTTCTATACGTGTATGCTTCCAAGATGAAGTACAATGATCGAGCTCGACGAAAGAAATTGATCGAATGCATTTTCTAATAATGTAACCTTATAACTGCTCAACTGAAATATGAAATGAATGCATTTGGAAAATTATTGTTATATCTCTGGTTTTCATTTTACAGAAAAATTTTCATTTTTTTTTACACTTACTACTTAAGTTTCCATCCCCGAGAATGACACGAAATGGAAATTAATTTTACTTAAATTTTCAGAATGGATAAAACGACCCTTTGATAACGAAATTAGAGAAAAGAGAAAGAGGAATTATTCACGAAACAAAACTCCTGGTTTTGCGAGACCCATCGTTAACAAAGAACATTTAGTTTCATTAACAAAATTCAACCATGAAATGTAATTTAGTTAATTTAGTCAGCACGCACGCCTCTTGTATCACGACAGTGTCAAGAGAACTACTAATTCTTGTTTAATATGACGTGTACATCCAATTTGTAAGAAACCTTAAAACTCGCAATGGGTTTTTACACGAAATATTTCTACACATTCGAAGGAGTAAACGGAATACCAAAACTATATTAATAAAGAAGACCATTTTTGGAAGATTTAAAACGCCTTTAAAACTTAAAACACAGCGTTTCGTCCTTAGGTTCGTGGCTTCTTCAGGTCTTTCTTAATAATATCTATACTTTTACATGTATACATGGCATTAGTTAATTGTATTGATATTGGCTGAATTATATAAATATATTTCAGTACCCTTTATCAAATCTATATTTGTTTTGAAAATAAATGTTTCTTCGAACATATCTGCGTAGCATAATTTGTATTTATTCCTTGAATTCTATATATTCCTTGAATAAATTCGTCATATATGTTCGTATATTTTTCTGGTGAAGTTTTCATAAATCAAAATTAAATATCATTCAATTAATTAATAATACCAATTAATAAAAAGTTGTTAATTTTCAATTTTTAATTTATGATACTTATCTGAAAAACTTTTTTGAAGCGTGGAATGGATTTTGTAAAGTTTAGATTTTAAGATAATTTCCGAGTTAGGAAACGAGCTATTCGATTATTCCGTCTCGGGTCTCAACTATGAACCGTGTCGACAGGTGCAGTAGAAGAGGGCATCCGAAACTAAAACAAGAACATCATAACAACAAAACAACCCAACCTTAATCCCCTGATGTGAAAGTTTCCATCGCTTCCATCGGCTTACAGGGAACCTCGACGAATTTTGAGAGTGAATTTCCAAAGTTCCTCGACACTTGTTCTCCTTCGTCACATTGCTCTGTTCCTTTTTTGTACTTACCTGGTATGGAAGATCGAGAACTAATCTAGTTATCGCTTATTTATGCTACTATATGATACGTACAGCAAAAACCGCAAAGTCAACACTTTTTTGTGGTGTAATAGTCGAGTACTTGCGTCTAATCTCGCGCAAAATTTTTTGTTTTTGCACAAACTTTCTTTGTCAAATCGCCATTCATAAGAAGTAAAAGTTTTGTTCATCAATGTTTGTGGTTATTTGTCGGTACTCAATGTACATGAATGTAGTATTCTTGATCTCATCTTTTGATCGATTTAATAAATGAGCTACGCGCGGACATTTACCAAAACTCTGTTTCAATATGTCTGGTGTTTTTGCAATTTAAACATTTAAATATTGTTGCTCATTAGAAAAAAAAATAGTATCTATATAAAAATTAAATTTGATGTGCCCTTAGAAATTGGAGTAACTAACTATTAAAAAGGGAGCCGTACATGTTTTTAATAAGAATTTAATATTGTAATATCTTTATCTCATATCTAGTGACTATAGAGAAACTCACTTTGATGATTTACAGAATGTAGTTATACCATTGCATTTACATTTGACAATTTTAATGTGAAACAATTTGTTTGACAATTTGGTTTTTGGAATATGGAAATTTAGGAGTAAAATATTTTATTAAACTTTTGATAAGAGATAAAGTTTCATTTACTTTTTTAAAGTAACAAATATATACATTTACAAAAAGAAACATAGGTGAGAAAATATGAGTTTTAACCGTATTTATGTTTTTTTGTGTAAAAATCGATTTCATAGAAGTTATTTCTTGTATAACAGAAAATACATACTCTTTTACAATTTTCATCAAGTGTTTATAATTGCCCGTATTATAATGGTCAAAATTTTTAATAATCTGATAAAATTAATCATTATTGTAATAAATATTCATAAGAACCAAACAAATATGTAATTATAAAGTAACTCATATTCAAACAAGAAAATTTTTGTTTTATGTTATTGTTTCGAAAAAAATGAATAATTGATTTCGGTCAACTGTTTTATTGCAGTAATTTTAATGATCTATGAATTTGGCAAATTCGATAAAACATACTCCGATAAATCAACAACTACCTAGTGTGAGATATCAAAACATTTCTCCAATTCATGATGAAATTAAAATGTAATTCCGTCCATTCGATGATAGTTTCCAAAGTGGAAAGAACATTTATCTGCGAGTACCCGAAGCACGTCCTTCGCCTTTTGTCGAGTAATCCTAGGTCTTATCCCGCGTACGGAGTTGCTGAATAAGCTCCTTTAAAGCGAGTCCTCAATCTCTCGAAAATGAAAAAAGAATTTTCATTGCACAGCAGATTCTCAGGAACAGTCGGGGATGCACAAAACATTGGTCCAAAAAATAGATGCTGGTCATCAGAAGGATTGGTTCAAGATGAGAAGAAGAAACTTAAGTGAGTGTTTTAGAGAATGGAATGGAAGGAGATAGGGGCTGAATTTGATCATTATTTTGTTTCCTGGACACCTCTCGCATGTTGCCTAGGAAAACTACATGTATCTCTTATGATGGCTGTATGTAAGGATGAGGATAATTTGTATTCTTACGCAAGGTAAATTCCCTTTGCATTCTATGGAAACGAAACACGCTAACTAAAATTCGTACCGTAATCTTAGGAAGCTCGTAACAACAGAGTTGAAGTAGAATGAGAAAAAATACACAAGAGCAAGAATATGTTCAACATGACTAACAGCTAAGAAACATTATAAAGATAACATATAATGCATTTAAAGTAAATTCTGTAAAATATGACTCGCCTCAAAGCATTATGTTTAACTGATTTTGATCTGACATTGAAATCTAAATATATTTCAGTTTTTCTACATATATGTTTACTATAAGTATTCTACTACTTAATATATGATACGATGAAAACCCATATCAGGGTCAAAACAATGTGTAACATTATGTAAGAGGTTCGAATTTGTATAGAAGTTTATAAATTAAAATCGTACACTTTTTATAACTTAAAATTATACACTTAAAATCGTCAAACTTTTTATTATTAATATAGTGGTAATTATTGTTAATTATTTTATAGCAGCAGACGCAAACAAGGTGTTGTAAACTAAATGATAATTAATTTAAAGAACTGATTCGATAAAAAATGCTTCCACAATACTCCTAGTTTTTAAACATCCTACTGTAAGAAAACAATTCAACTCCGGTATCTAGGAGAAGCAATACAGGCGATGTATAGAAATAGAAAAATGATAAATGAAGTAGAACTACATGACTAAAATGATGTAAATTTTATTTTCTCAAAAGTACTAGAATTTCTATTTCTCAACTTGAAATCTTGTGCCATCATATTCGGGCATTCCACGTCCAATCATCCAGCAATGTAACCCATTATCACAGATCTTAATAAAATTTTATACGGGTGTTTTTCTTGTAAAAGTTAGATAATTTCCAAAATTTGATAGGATTTTGTTTATTAGTTTTCAAGATATTAAATTTTGAAATTACGCGAAATACGGCCGGTTTTTTTGACTATATTATTATGACAATATAATTTTGCGTTTTTCTCCATCAAATGTTGATGTTCCATTTAATTTCTGTAAAACGTTTATAGCTAGCTCACAATTTAATGCAGTTTTTAATAGTATAATTAGTTTAAGATTTTAATTCATTTTCAGGGTTAAAATTAGCTTTAAACTGGAATATTTTAAAAGAATACCTAAAACCCGACACGAATTCACAAAATCTTGTTGAATCAAAATCATACGACAATGTAACCAATTTCAACTCTTTATTACAAATTGTTTTGAGGAAAGAGATATTTAAAGATTTCAAAACTTTTCTTGTTGTAAAAGTATTGAAAATGGTGCAAATATCCAAAGTGAAGATAAAAACTAAAAAAAGTGTCGTCTGATTCACATCTAAATACCCAATATTGTACATAACGATAATAAAAAGATTATCGTTGTTTAATGCATCATTTGCATTGTTAATAGCAATGAAGGAAGATCGTTAACTAGAAAATATGTAAATAATATAAAAATAAATTGTTATGAAGCTTTCTTTTGTATGTAATTATGGTTGTTTAGTGCCGTCAAACTGATAACTTTCTTTGCGTTTAATGTTTTGTTACATCTTAAACATTCAAAAATCCACTAATGGTTTTGCATTATTTTAAAACTCTTAAGTGTTATCTTTCTAGTGACGTATAATATAACGGTTTTTCTAAAATCGTAACTGATTTTTTCCTTCAAATTTCCAGTTTAGAGCTTAATTTCTCCCTTAATATGAACTAAAATCTGGAAACTAACTATTTTAATGAAAATACCATAAAAGTTTGTGCTAGCTATATACACTTTACAGATTTCAAATGGAACATCACTGTTTTAGAGAGAAAAACACTAAACTGTGTTTGCTTAATTGTTTTGCGTAACTTATATATTTTATATCTTGGAAACTAATGAATAAAATTCTATAAAATTTCTGAAATTATCTAATATTTATAAATGGAAAATATTTAAAATTTCATTAAAATCTGTGACAGTGGGTTTCATGAAGTGAGTGGAACGACCCATACGAGTCTCCAAAAATAACACCAAATAAAAATTGAACATTCCATGGAACAAAAATAGAAAGATGACTTGATAATAAAAGTCGACTGTTTTGTAGTCTCCCAATCATTTTTAGTAAATAAAGAACCTTCATAATACCTTCCTCGAATATTAATTTTTATTATTTGTAAGTTAATGTGTTTACAATATCATACAACTTTATCTAATACTTGTTTCCTTTTTTTAGGTAAGAAACGAGATTCTTTCTTGCTGTAAAATAGGTAAGAATTTATCAGGTTTTGTACTTATTACTTGGTTCACCAATTTCATGTACAACACATACAAAGTTTATCAAATTTATGTTTCAAAGTTCTTTACATCTTTTAGGTTATGTTGAACGTGGTGTTTACCTATAAACTATTTCATACGTTTCATGATACATTCACCATTACATACAAGGTAACGATAAAAGACCCTATAATTTAGGACAGATGTGATTTCTTAAATAAGAGATGTGATTTATTTAAACTACAATTGGGCGCGTATTATAGCATACAGAGAGATTTCATTAGGTTATGGTATATCAAACGACAAAAGAGTATTAACTGGTGACCGTCCGTTGCTTTTCCTTGGGCCTTGAAGAAAACTTGTAACAGCCGATCTTCTATTACAGCGTTCTACCGTTCTACAACGATTATGCAGATTTTCTGAAGAAAACTTGAAACAGGAGATAAACTTAAAACACGCAATCAATGTTTTTGGTCCAGGACCATTGGATGAGAGCCCATTTGATCTAGGTTTAAAATATGGATCATTCACGATCATCCATGCCGAGGAAAGAATAAAAAATAATACAAATTTAATATAAAACATTCTGTGCAAATATCGCTAATACGAGCAATACTTCCACTACGCGTAAAACTCGTCAAATAAATGAATTAAAAAACGAAATATATTAAATGAACATTTACATGTTGGAATTAATTAATTTAAATCAAATGAGTTATTATACGTTATACTTAATAGACGTTGTGGAAATGCATGAAAATAACTTCAGAGTGCCCGCCAGCATTTTATGATAAAACACTATTCAATATTCTGAACATTGGCAGAGATTCTCAATGCAGCATAATATCCGTAAATAATTTCACCGTATGCAGTGGTGTTCATAGTAATATTATTAACTTTCACAATAGTATATGTGATAGATACATTTTGTTAAATTCATCACATGTAGAGAAAGCATATATCGATTCAAGTAGCGCAAAATGAAGTGCCCATTGCGATAGTTTTCACAAAAATTTGGATAACTCGGGGCTTTGAGTAATTCGAAAAGAGACAGTTTGTTATACATAACGAAGTAACGATATTACATCGAACTCTCTCTCTATCTCTCTCTCTCTCTCT
>NNCF01128502.1:175827-187461 GCA_002313205.1 Laupala kohalensis | reverse complement strand
ATATAATATGATTAGTATATTGCTATTTCTTTATAATGAAAATAATTTTTTTGTTAATATAAATTGCTTTTACCTTCTCCTTATAACTAATTTATGGAATGACGATCAATTGTGTGTCTGTAGAATAGAACTATTTCTTTCGTAACATTGTAATTATTCTTAGACGCTTTTCTATGGATATTATAATTTTTGTTGGTTTGTTAGACATGGAGATAGATGTTTCAATAATTTTTATTATTCAATTGAAGAAGATCAAATTTCGCAAACTACCATCTTCAAACATTTATTACTAGTTGTTTACTTTAATAAGTGAACTTGATACCTTGCACCCCCCACCCCCAGCGGTCCTAGTTTCTACTCTATCATTGTTTTTGACTACTAATTTGCCTCCTATTAAAGGCTATCTAATGAAATATTTCAATATAACAATTTTACAGGGCTACTCGCTTGGCTTAGTGACGTACCATTCCCACTTGTGAGAAGACGAATCGACCAGGATATGAATATGAGCCAGGATCATTTAGGAAGACACAGAAACCATGAAACCAAATTAAAACTAATTATTATATTTCTAATTGGTACCAGCTGCTACCAAACCTATCCCTAATAACATACAAAACAAAACATAATAAAGAATTTCGAGTACAGTGATTTAGGAGTATCTGAAGGATACTTAATGAGAATATAAAATAGACAAAACAGATTATGAATACGACAATTAGAGAAATGACATCAGTACTCGTTCTTACTGGTCGGTCTAGAACCTCGCCACCAAGGCGTATTGCTGACAACGCCGTTCTCACGGCAGGAGCTGTTCAACGGTCACTGGAAATCGTGGGTTGAGTTTCTGCTTACAGCTGTGGGATCCGAGACCACAGTTGCTCACTCATGGTTACAAATAATAGAAAGAAATAAAATAATAAAATTGATTTTACGTGAAGTTAAGGATATGGATCGTAATATTTTATATCAAATTCTATCACAGCAGTGGTCGCGTCTTCGCGTTCACAATACTACTGAACAACAGAACTTTTATGAATGTTTGTCAACTCAATGATTTTATCGACCCTAATTATTTCTGTCATCGAAAGAAACACCCTCAATTTGGTCATCTATTTTGAAATTTGATAACTACGATATTTATCTTGCTTCACGTGAATCTACAGGCTTCAAAGTAATATTTTTTCATCTGAAATATTGTAGGATTACACCTAAGAACTTCCACTAACTCTCTTTCAAACGACTTTGCTGACTC
Source organism: Laupala kohalensis (assembly GCA_002313205.1). Lineage (NCBI taxonomy): Eukaryota > Metazoa > Arthropoda > Insecta > Orthoptera > Trigonidiidae > Laupala > Laupala kohalensis. The sequence continues at coordinate 186,206 of NNCF01128502.1, read as the reverse complement.
CACCTGTTTTTTTATTAGTAAAACAATTGGTAGTTTCCTTCAGCCAGCCAATGACTCTAAAGAAGGTTGCAGAATATAACTTAAAATACTTAAATATACATATATACAATCATACATAAGACGAACAAAAAATGCATAATAAAATAGAATGTCATTCACACCATAATGCGTATTTTGACAAGAAAATGCAAATTATTTACAAGATTCTAGAATATTTTAAGTTTTGTTTTATGTGTACCTGAGGAAAACAATAATTTACGAATTCATAGATATGTTAAGTGATGTCTGAGAGACTGCCAGATAATGAATAGAAAGGAAATTTGTTTCTGATTCTGATATTGGGACGAGAGTCATGTCTGGTTGATAGTAGACAAGACCGGGTACTGAGGAAACATTAGAGAATAAATTGTGCGATGATTTATGTAGGAGGAAATCATTTCCATAATCAGACCGTGATGCAGATTTTTCATTCTTATGAACCAAGGGGTGCTTCCTTTGTTGTTATACTTTTGATCGTCATCTACACTGGATCTACAAAAACCGAATTAAGATTTAACATATCAACTCAACGCTGAGCAAGAATTGCATTATGTCGACAGTTGCTTAATTCTTTATATGGTTACAAAATACCAAAGCTTTTATTGTTGAATTAGATTTGCTCAGAGTGTTATTTGACGTGTGGAATAGGAAAATTTTATTTTAATTTTAGATGTTTAAGTTGTTTTCTGTTTCAAATCTTCAGTTACAATCAATCATTTGAAATAATTATATTTTGTCGCTAAGTTTGATTCAGTAAGTCAGTGGTGTTCTGAAAGAAAATGATTGTAATTTGTTAACATGACACCTTTAACTTATGTTACGATAAATTAATTAATAGAGAAAAAACTGATGATTTGCATTATCAATTGAAATTTATTTAAAGGAAAGCGAAGGTTATAGAGGTTTGTTTCAAGTATTTAATGGTATATAATGGTATATAGATACAATATAAATATTACTTTGATTATGTAAAATTAGTGTATATCGTAGATTCATGTACTATTAAAAAACCATTTCAATATTCAACAAGATTGAACAAATTTAATCATGCCAACCAATGTTTTTACGATATCTCAGCCATTAGAAACTATCCTAAATATTTCAAGATGTTGCAAAGCGTCGTCTGTGGCTCAACCTTGTTTTGTAAGACAGACTCTCCCGATGGCAGTAATTTATCAGAAGCGCCTTGCAATTCAATTAGACGTAGCGATTCGGTCACCATCTTCGTTAGATTCCAATTACAACGCTCCTAATTACTGCGAGGGTGGAAGGGAGGTTGAATCGCGATCCTGACTGTTGGTTTATTGGTTGTAATCTCAGTAGAGTCAAGGGCTGGTGAAGTGAGACAGCGGGAAGTGGGGAGGGAATCAGTTATGGGGAAAAGCAGGAGAAAGCCGACTGATGGAATTTGAAGGGCACGAAGCTGCCATAGAGTTTAACGCGGCTGCAAATGTAGATCATGTGTATTAATTGTAAATCATGCAATCAACTCATGATGTTCAAAATATACCTATTAAGTAATACTTTCAAAATTTGAGTAGGAGCTTATTGCCAATTTACAATTATTTCTTTGTCTGAATATCAGATTTTTGGAATAATACGTACGAGAAAGGATGGAATTAATCTGGTCGTTGACGAAAATAATATACAAATTGTATGTCAAAACCATTCTATTTGCTTTCTCATATGTTTCACACTTTTCATTTTTATTCGTGGTACATCAATTAATTAAATACTAAGACATATTTTAGAACTTCTTTACCAAGAAAAATCCTTTGCGCGCAAAGTTTGTTATAAACAATTATATAACAAGAACTTTATTTATATACACATACACCCAATTACACATACACAGCACATACACACAAAAACATTTTATATCGCAAACATAACTTGCGTTTCTAACTCCGAGAAGATTAATTTCTATCTCGAAAAGACAGAGAATTAATTAAAGGAAATACTCTGATATTTTCTCGAATGTTATTTTAATGTTCAAGATTTGAATTATATATTATTTTCACATCACAAAACTTTCTAAATATTATCTATCTTTTTCTTTTCCATCTTCAGAAATTTTAATTTGTACAGTTCCATAAATAGTTTTGAACAATTCTACAACACCCATTGGATATATTTTTCCTTTTTGGTATACATTGTAAATAACAATATTTTCTTTCCTCCTTTTTGGTATTGTTCTCTGTGTTCCAGGACATTGTATTTTATTTCAAAAATATTTAATGAAATTGAAATGTGAAGAAAATAACATAAGGTTAATGAAATTACTGTTACGACAAAATAAATTTAAAAAAATCAATTCAGTACTTTATACACACGCTAGTAGAGATAATAAAAACGAACGCTTTAATTTATAATTTAATAGATAGATTCATAGAGAGAACAACTCTTAAGAAGTATTTTAAATATCTTCTCTTCTATTAAGGACAGAAACAGCTGACAAGCGCGCTGTATCTCAGGAAATTTCATCTCGCCTGTATTTCTCTCCATGCTTTGAATGAAATCTGCTTGAATACACTGATTCTTCTAGACAAAGACAAACAGAGGTGTCCCGAGTTTCCTACCGTTGTACTGTATATATTGTGGAACGCAAATTCCCGGGATGTAGATTCCAAGAACTCCGTTCTATGGTCTTATTCCTCATTCCCTCACGCAGTCCGATTTTCCTCGAATTCTTGTTCTTTGTGATCTTGTTCATCATTCATCTTGATCTCATTCTTGTTCATCGAACGTATCGCAATGCCACTCGTTTACTCCAACACGGTTCTCTCGATATTCTATTTATTTTTGCCTCTCGAATTTACGACTGGATACATTTAAAGCGATTTCGTCTCTGCGGATATAAATTGAGCTATTCGGATGTGCGACAAATTTCATTTGATTTTTATTTTCTGGCGATTCAATTAAAAGTATTTCGTTGAATTTTACGAATGTTTTATCTCCGTTTTTTGTAATAAAACAAATTGAAACTGAACGGATATAGAAAAAACTGAATGATATGGTAGATATGACTGATAGAAAAAATGAAAAGAAAAAGAGAAAAATATATAAAATATGTTACATGAAGGCATAGACAATGGAAACCAATGTAAGCCTATTCCTTTAAGGTGGAATGTATCCTCATATATGTCAGTAATTATGAAATTCTCTCATTCTGATTGTACAGTTGAACCTCGATTAATCGTGTCTCGATTAACCATGTTCACGATTTACCGTGGTGCTCACTCTTCCGACGAAAAAATAAAATTCAAACTATTTCCACAATTGTACGTAGGTTCGTTGACTTCCATGATGTAATGAATTTGAGAAAAAGAAACAGAATTGAAGTAAGGAAAATGATTTCAAACTGCAAAAACAAAGACTGATTACTTCTTCTTTTCAACCCCTGATAACGTGACATTGTACAAACATATATGTACATAATCATAATTCGTTAAATAAAGATTGTCTCGATTAACCGTGGCTTTCATTTGTCCGTGCAATCCCTCCCCGTATTACCCCAGATAATCAAGATTCTACTGTAATTACTTCTAACCATATGGCGCGTTTGATATTAACCACTCCGCGAACAGGAAATTAATGAAGGGTGCAATCATTTTTTAAGAAACCCTTACACCCAGTGGCGGATCTAGACCGTAATCAAGAGGGGGGCTAACCGGGGAGGGATCTGGGGAGTATTTCTGTTTGAAAATTATGATTTTACAAAACAAATTTCGTAAATATGAACTTCAAATAAAATATATCAACACATAAAATAGACTAGTAATAATATTGAATATTTGAACAAATTTATTTATTATTTAAAAATTACTACATAGCAACCAAATTTATTAAACCTAAATTGTTAACTATATATGGATTAGGTTTTCGTGACCAAATCAGAATTTTATAAAGATTCAAATCAATAGAACGAACTCGTGAATTCCTTTTAGTATCATTGTTTTCTTTAAATATAAAATAATTGCTTTTAAATTCGTAATTATACCCAAAGTATTAAAACTTTATTTTAATAAAAATATTGAGTAGGATATGTGTCTAATATATATCCAAACTATATTTTCAATAAATATTTAGTCATATAGCATTTAGATTTATAACATTATACATTTGGAGAACAATATTTACTAAAGAAAAGGGTATATGCTCTATTAATTATGCAATTTTATTATAAACAATCAATTACCTTTTTTTTGTTAAACAGTCTATTGCAATTTAATCGTGCGTGGTCAGTGTTGTGATGCTAGTTAAGAATCATCTCCAATTGTACTTCTTTTTTCCTTCATCGTGTCTCAGAAGAATGTCGTCACCGACTAGTGATTCGAGGCCTTCAAGCGAATGAAGACCTCGAGTCACTACGCTCTGTCTTTGAGAGCCAGGGAGTGAAGGTTTTTCACCTTAGCGAGCTCCAAAAGAAGAACGTCGAGGGGTGGATCCACCTCAGTTTGTGCGGGGTAGAGATATCACATACATCCGTCCAAATAATTAAATCCAATATCCGATACTTGGGCAACGTCCGCGTGACATTCGAAGAATGACACCGACGCGAGTGGATTGCCCACTGTAGAGGTGTCAGGCATGGGGCCATACCCGGAACCACTGCGGGCGTGAAGTGGTCTGCTCACTGTATGCAGGTCCGCATGGCCTGACTCAGTGCTCCCCGAGACTTACTAAGCTCACGTGCAACAACTGTGCAGGTGAGCATTGTGCCTCCTGGTCCGGATTTCCAGCCTTCTTGGAGTTAAAACGGAGACGTGCTGAGCAAGTCGCTCGAGCACGTAAACAAAGAGATGTTGCTATGGCATCGCGTAGAGCGCATGCCACTGTGTGCCCTACGGTTGCAGCAGCATCATCTCTCCGGCCAATGGCGACACCCATTGCTGACATTGTGCAAGGGAAAACACTCTTGCCAACCCCCCCAGAAATTATCTCTTCCTCTTCAGCGCCGACAACCGCATCTCTCTTCAGCGGCTTTAATCCGTCTGACTTTAAGACAATTTCTGAACTTCTTGATTTCTTTAAACGTTTCGACCTGCGCGCGATTTTAGATGCAATAAAACAGGTCCTACCCATTCTATCCGCCCATTCCTACCCATGGCACTCACTGCCTTACACGTTCTGTACAACTCTTCTAAATTGTCCCCAATCAATAACCTCCTTTGCGTCGTGGAATTGCGAAGGCATCACCATTCTCAAGATCACTGAAATCCGGCAATTTCTTTCCGACTTCGATTCATGCTCTTCTTCTTCAGGAGACATGGCTCACTCCGTCACTGTCTTTTTCTCTTCCGGGCTATCACATTTGCCGTGATGATAGATCCCTCACCGTCCCAAATCTTCCACCCCGCGGCGGTACAGCCATCGCTATTCGGAAATCTATCCCACACACTCGACTTCCAACTCCTCATCTAACCTCTCTTGAAGCCACGGTCTTGAAATTTGGCACTCTAAGGGGCCCAGTCATTCTGGTGTCAGCATACCGGAGGCCTCCCCAATCTCTCGACAGTGCGGACCTTGTCTCTCTCCGAGGCCAAGGTGACTGCATCGTTACCGCTGGTGATCTCAACTGCAAGCACACCGACTGGTGCTGCAACGACTTCAACACAGGCGGTACGGCTCTGGCACTTAATCTTGCTCAACACCCCAATCTCATCCTCCCCCTCCTTCTGAACCTACCCACTTAATTAGAAACGTCCCCCATGACATCCTAGACATTGTGTTTCACTCCTTGACCTCCATCACCACCCCTCACCCCCGTTTCGAACTGACCTCGGACCATCTTCCTATCGTTTTCTCCTCCTAACTTGGTCCCTTCCTTCACGGCTTTAAACCTGCCCCTGACATCACGACGGACTGGAGAGGGTACACCTCCCGGCTTAGCCGGAAGGTGGATTCCCATCTATCTCTCACTTTACCGGACGACATTGACCGGACCATTTCACACGTTACAAACCATAAACTGACTAACTTTCAACAATGCAGCACCTTCACTTCCAAAACTTCTTCACATTCTGACACCCCCTCTGACATTCTTGCTCTGGTGTGGAAACGTCGTCGTGCACAGCGGCGATTCTACCGCACCAGAGATCCTTCTGATAAAGCCCACTTCCTCCACACGCGACGGATACTTCAAGACCGACTTTGTGATTTCCATGCCCAGCAATGGCAAGACTATCTTGCCCGGGCCAACGTTTCTTCCTCTGACGACGTGTTGAAGATCCAGAAGACCCTCCGCAATCCCTCCACTGCCATCACCCCTCTTCTTTTTCATGGTACGCGAAATCCCACCTACGACCCGGCCAGAAAAGTTAAAATCTTCGGTGATATCCTTGAATCCCGTTTCTCTCCTCCTCGCAGCTAACTTTTTATCTTATCTAGGAATTTTTGCTGAATTTTTTGAATCCGCCTCTGCCTTAGGGCCCTTGATCGGAATTGATGGGATGGTCCCTTGCTTGCTTCCGGAGAGTAAATTAGTTTTTTTTCCTCCACGTGGTCATACGCAGTTTGTACTGTTTTTTGATAATAAATTTATTATTTATTATTATTATTATTGCATCCCATCTCTCTTCCCTGTCAACTCTTCTAACCCAGTTGTCTCCTCTCACCTCAAACGATGAGTGAACCTTGGGTGTCTGGAAAGTGAAGGACGCACTGAAGAGAATCAACGTCAAAACGATGGGTGGGTCCGACAAGCTACGTGGTGTCTATCTTCGCCAACTACCTCACAACGCTATCCTTCTTCTCACCAATATTTTCAATTCTTGTCTCTCGCTAGGGTACTTTCCTCTTCCATGGAAACATGCCACTTTAATTCTTATCCCTAAACCACGGAAAAATCTTCGGGACCCTAACAAATATCGTCCCATCAGCCTTCTATCACTTCTTGGTAAACTCTTCGAGCGCCTCATCGTCACCAAACTCACCCCTGTCCTTGAATCCACTCAAACTATACATCCTACCCAATTCGGATTCTGGCGCAATAAGTCTGCAGTTCTGCAGACGTTGCGTCTGGCTCACGAATTAGCCCCAATCCTTTCTCGGAGAGTTGCAATTCCAGCAATATTCTTTGATTCCTCTTTCGCCTTTGACACTGTCCATCATGACTTACTCCTTTACAAAACCAACTCCGTAGTCCCTCCCATTTTCCATCACCTTTTGCGCAGATACTTATCCGGGCGAACTTTCCACGTTCGTTACAATCGTTCCCTCTCCATCGTCCGCCCCATCTGCGCTGGGGTTCCCCAAGGTAGCGTCTGGGCATCCACTCTTCTCTCTCTGTTTGTTCATGACCTTCCTGACCTTCCTCGGCATATTTCCGAATTCCTTTACGCGGACGACATCGCGTATCTGGCGCGCGCGCTCACATTTCCACTGGTTATCTCTAATCTTCAATCTGCTTCTTCCCGCCTGGAAACTTGGTTTACCTCCAATGAGCTCACCTTGAACCCCTCCAAGTGCCAAGGAATTATCTTCACTTTCGGCCGCCGTTCCAGCCAACGTTTCCAAAACCTGCCGTTGCTCAAGGTCAAGGACACCACTGTGGATTGGTCAACAAATCTCAGGAACCTTGGGATCACTATGGACAGGAAACTTCGCTGGCAAGCACATGCCAAATCTGTCTCTTTCAAAATGAACAGCGCGCTCGTTCGTCTTTCCCCCATCTTCAGAAATCGCAGGATACGGCTCCAGGTGAAATTACGTATCTATAAAGCGTGTGTTCGAAGTCTTGCACTTTACGCGTGTGAAACCTGGGCCACCACTTCTACGCCAAACCATCATCGTATTCACGTTATCGAGAACCGGTTCCTGCGGATGGCTGTACGACCGCCGTTGGGCACTCGCAATTCTCATCTGAGAGATATTTCAAAACTTGAACCCATCACAAATATTATCTTCCTTCAAGCGCAGAAACACCTCCGTAAGGCATTCCACGACCCCTGCCCTGACAACTATTTAAAAAAGTTCTCCCGTCATCTCAATCGCAGGGTCAATCCTGCGGCAATACGTAGATACTCTTCAGACATTCTCCAACTCTCCTGTCACACTTTTTACCCCTAACAAACCTTTTTTTTCTTCCTTTATTGTTACTTCAATACATCACCATCATCTATAAACTATCCCTTCCATTTTTCCTCTTCTTTCCATCCCATCATAAACCAAATGAGTGCCTAAGTCACCGGTTTCCGGCGGACATGGCACTCTAAAAATTGTTGCAGGAAGCATTGTAAACCATTCACCCGTGAGACCATCCACGATGAGCGCCAGAATGGCGCAGGCTAGGATCGATGCTTCTCCAATCAAGAACTCGGAGGTACGCCAAGATTATTTTTCAAGAATTTATTTTGAAACGAATTAAGTGATGCGCAATCCCCAACACCCCATATTTCAGCTCCATACGCTACTGCAGTGACGAATAGTGACGTGTACATTGTTACTACAATCCTAGGATCGATGTCAGGGATGGTACTAGTACTTCTTTGAAATTCATTTAGAACATGCATGCCTTTTTGTTTTGATTTTTGTATGTTTTGACCAGGTTACGTTTATGTGTGCTTTGTCACCTAGATAAGTGTAATCTTTAACTTTCTCGAGAGGTTGACGTTTGTAATTCCAAATTTCATGTTACGAACCAATTATTAGTATTAATTCATCTNTATATATATATATATATATATATATATATATATATATATATATATATATATATATAAGTTCCTTAAAAGTTATACATGTTCTTTGAAAATTATATAAGTTCTATGAAAGTTATAAACGTTCCTTAGAACAAGTTCAGAACGCACCGCTTATAAACGCTCTGTGCTTAGCACGGGGCATCCCAAATCAAAGCAACAGCAGCCACTCTGCAGTCATCAGAGCAAGAGCTCATAGCAGGTAACGTTAATCTGCTGCTCATTCAGCAGTCAGCACTCATGCAGCAGTCGTAGCCTACACCTACGTGACACAACGTCATTCTGCTCATGCGACTTCATCGTGGCAAACTTCACGATACTACACAAATGGCAGTGTGGCGCTATTCAACGTCGAAGTACTGAAAACATCCAAGCTCAGAATTATTTCTAAGTTTCAGTACATCTTCGACCATCTGCAAATTCCAGCCGTCACCTGTCACCATAATCTACTGCCAGCAGACAGAGTCAGCAACATTACAAAACCTTCACGTAATACCATGGACTGTCTGTAAACATGGCGTACAAAGAAGGAATATACGTAACTGCTCATAACTTTTAAAATAATGACGCCAGCTCTACCAAAACTCATAGTAATAAAGCTGATAAGTATTGTTATCCATTTGTATAAGTGTTTCATTCAGATTTGGCCCAGATTTTGAATTATTGTCAAAACAAATCCTGCAGTATATGTAGAATATATGGTTAGTAACTTCAATTCTTTAGTTAAAAAACTTTTTATTTTCAGATATTATTATGTTTAATCTTGATTAGGGGGTAGAAGCCAAAAACGTGAGCTTTATTGGGGATTTTTTGCATGCATGTACCGAGATAGGCCATGCTTCAACAATGTTTAAATTCCACATCATAGTAATTCTGCGTAAAAAGTATTTTGGGGGATTGTATAATGGGTATATATATATATATAGTTACGGAAATGTATCAAAAATCCCCCACTTCAAATATCTAGGAGAAATCATCGAACCATCAGGACTGAACCTCACTGCAAACCTAGAACGCGTCACAAAACTGCAAAAAGCCTATAAACTCACCTGGAACGTTTTTAACAAAAAATCAATATCAGTAAAGGCAAAACTCAGACATAACAATACAGTCGTACTTCCTGAAGCACTATACGCAGCTGAAACAACACTTATTCAGGACGAAACAAAAATTAAAGATATTGAAAAACAAGAAAGAAAATGTCTCGAAAATATATTTGGACCAATAATGAAAGATGGTATATGGATTACATGACCAACATCAGACATATAAAACATACGGAAACAATTACAAACAACTTCAGGAAAAGGAGAGCAAAGTTTTATAGACACATACATAGAATGGACCAAAACAGAATCACAAAACTATTATTTGACATTACAAAATCCAGCAAAAATAAATCAAAGTGGTTAAATGAAACCGAAGAGGACCTCAGACAAATGCACATTACAGAAAATGATTTCAATGATCGGGAAAAATTTAGGAACACTGTAAAGAAACAAAAATTTGAACAAAATATAGCTATAAGAAGAAGAAGAAGAAGGAGAAGAAAGAAATGGACAGCGGTGGGGAAGAGAGAACACGGTGAACACATTAAGAGAGTTTGGGAAGAAAGAAAGAATGGTGCAAGGACGTCATGTA
>NNCF01128502.1:107934-175795 GCA_002313205.1 Laupala kohalensis | reverse complement strand
TATATATATGTACAATGTTTTGTAAAAGGGTTCATACCAAGTAATGCAGCATATGTAACATTTAACCATACCAAGTGAATATATTTGAGTTTAGATCTCTAATAAATGTGTTTTGTTATAAGAACTTGACAGGAGTTAAAAAGATACTACTTCCTTTATCTATTATGCTTACTTAAACGCCTAAGTAACCACTTCTCCTATGTTATAAGGACGAACTAACTCCTCGTCCATAACATTTCATTGCTACTAAACATCCATCCGTTTTTAAATACCATGACTTTGGTTTTATGTATGTTCATATGTAGAGACATTTTATCACAGAACAGCTCCAACGTATCTAGACCTATCTGAAGTCCCGACGGTGTTGTGGAGAATAGAACAAGATCGTCCGCAAATAGCAACCCCGGTATCTGTTTCAGTTCAGGAGGAGCACCTATTGTTGGGGCATCTGTGGATGCCTCACATAAGTTTTCTATTATATCGTTAATAAATAATATAAATAGCAACGGAGAGAGAACACATTCCTGCTTCACTCCCTGAGTTACTTGAAAATTTGGAGTTAGTGTAGTATTATTTGTTTTAACGCATGCATTGTCAGAGCAATATAAAGCTTGCAAAGTACGTAGGAATTTTTTTGACACTCCCTTGTCCGCTAATACTCACCAGAGGATGTCTCTGTTCACAGTGTCGAAAGCTTTCTCAAAATATACAAACAAGCTGTACAGCTTTCCGCGTTTCTTACCAGTTTCTCTCTCGGCTAACGTGTTTAAAATAAATAGACTATCTATTGTGCTGTTGTTGCTTCTAAAACCAGCCTGTAATGTCGAGAGTTTATTTTATTTCTCGGCCCAGAATTGTAATCTCCAGTACAGAATTTTGCAATAAATTTTTTCAATTACCGTAAGTAGTGAGATTCCCCTATAACTATTTGGATCGTTTATATTTCCTTTGTTTTTATATATAGGTTGTATTACAGCCGCAGTCCATGAGTCTGGAGAAACACCCTCATCGTAGATATAATTTAAAAAGTCGATTAAAAATAGCATAATTTCATTGGTTAGTTCCTTAATAAATTCGGATCACTATCTACTCCAGGCGCTTTATTATTTTTTAAATCGTGAATGGCAGAAGATATTTCATGTGATGTAATACACGCATCTAGTTCCGACACTTCATCTGTTGTGAATATTATTTGTTATTCGTTACTACTTCGGAATGTGTCATCATTTCCTGCTGGAGGATTTTTAAAGTGCATTTCCCATCCCATTGCATCTATGTTACTTGATATAGTTTTGTTTCGTCTTAATTTACGAATTGTACCCCATAGGTCGCGGCTACATTTTTTGATAGTATTTCTCTGAGGAGTTCAGTTTCCATTTGTAGCCAGACTATTTTCTTTCCTTAAGTATGTATTTATATTCTCCGCAGAGTTTAAGATAAGATTTGAGCAATTCTATCCCACCTAGCCACTGAAATATTTTCAGGGCAGGTTTTGAGGAAGCTTTTGCATACCTGCAGACATCATTATACCACACCGAATGTTTTCCTGAATATTTGTTCCCCTGAATTATTTTCATACTCGACCCTGATTTTCGTAAACAATGTATTATGGAGTCCGCTGCAGCATTGAAATTTTGAGCCGCGAGTTTAATTTGGAAATCGGTACGTAACATTCGTAGATTCCTTGAGAAATTCGCCTTATAGACTGATTTCTTGTCGTCATTCCATTTGTACTTTACTAATTTTCACTACACGTGTGTGGGTGTTACTGAAGTATTTTGATGTGAAAAATAGATTTTCACACATACTGCCATATGGTGTGAGTTTATTCTAGGTTCAATCCAAAAATCGTCTATATGTTGTAATAAATTTTCCGTGACTATCACACTTTCCCCGTTTTCGTTAATGTTATATTCCCGTCTAAATCTGATCCGTATGTACCATTTAGTATAGTTAGGTTGTGTGTGCTGCAGAAATTTAAGTCTGGCCCTTCGGGATTTAAGTTTTTATCCTTACTATTTCTCACGTTTACAAGCGCTAAAACATCGTAAAACGGCGATGAGACATTATTTTCTCCGATTCGGGCGTTAAAATCTCCCATTATCATTATACTCGCGTTGGGTTATTTATTTTTGAAACTATATATCATCTGGCTCATTTCCGTATAAACGTTTTCGTTGTGGTACTTTGACTTATCCCCGTCCTGTAAACAATTACTATTAGTAACTCAGTGTCGGGAATTAGAACTCTAATGCATAAGGTATTATCAATTTATGTTTTCATTGTGTCACATTGATTTGAGTGTTCATTTTTGTACATAACCGCGACTCCACCAGGGTGACGTCCGCGCGTACCTCTTCTCTTAAGATGTTCTGCTACTGTTGTGAATTCGTGTACATTATTTTCGTCTCCCTGCTTTGACCAAGTCTCGACCAAGACCAAAAAGTCAAATTTTTTAAGGAAACCCCGAAAACCTCCTTGGCAAAGCTTCTTCATCAGACCTTCCACATTCCAGCATCCTATCGTCAGAGTTGCATGCAATAAGTTGTACTGCCGCCTCTGCGCTTTACCTGTTTTGGGTTTTTCTCCGGAGTGGTTAGTTACCGCTTTGGGCGTCCACTGTGCTGCCTGTAGTCGGGTGACTCTGGCCTCTGTGGGACGGGGTTGTTGGCGCAGCGCAGTGGCAACGAGGAAGAGGGGCGAGGGCGCTCGTTCCCGTTTCCAGAACAGCGTTGCTCCGTCGCTGTCAGCGGTGGCGATGAAGGTGGTAGCGAGGTTCGCAACACGGTCAAAGGTTGAACCGGTGCTGAGGGCTGTGGCGGAGGCGGCAAGGGCTGCCGCTAGTGAGGCGGCGATGACGCAGCAGTCGGCAGCGGTGGTGGTGGAGGTGGCGAGAACTGCGTTGGCAACGTAGGTGTCGCAGTCGGGGGCGGTGGAGGTGGTGATGACGCGTTCGGGCTGGTCACGCGTTCTGGACGCAGCTCCTTCGGGAAGGCTTCCAGTTCCGCGAGCGAGTAGTTTCGCCCTTCCACATCAAGCTTGTCAAAGCGGATGCTGGCTCTGAAGCATTACTCCCACGCGTCCTGCAAATACGGACAGAGTTTAGAGCGCTTATGGTGCACAGCCGTGGAGAAATCGTCTGCCACTCGCAAAGGGAAGCCACGCAGAAACTTAGCTGCCGCCTTCAGCATTTCCTCCCGCTTCTTGTAAGAGGCCAGCTTTACAACAATAGGTCTTCTACCTACTCCGCCTACTTCGGCCTACTCGATGCGCCCTCTCGATGTCCCGATCATTAAGCTGCACCCCCAGTTGTTATGCAAGACCCTGCACATGGTTCTCGAAGTCGTGCCACGGTCGGTTCGGCACGCCGATGATCAAAATGTTATTTCTCCGGTTCTCCAGGTAATCGACCTTACGAAATAGAAATTGGTTTTCTACCTCCAAAATAACAACCCGGCACTCCAGTACCTCCACCCTCTCTCGATACCAATTGATATCTGAGAGGATTTGGTTTGCCCGGCCAACAAATCCCTCAATCCGGCCTGCAAGCCCTCCAGAACAGAATCGTCGCTCGATCCAGGCCTGGGGTTCAGCTCGACGCCACCTATAACAAAGAGCATGCAAATAATTCTTAAACTTATATACTGCGCAAGGCAAGTGCCCCTCAGGCGAGGACCGCCTACCCAACGGCCGATGGCCGCACGTCACTGCTCCGTCGATGCCATGCTGCAGGTTTTCTTGTTTCTTCTCTAAGTACCACCTTATCACGCAACACGCACCGCCGCAGGATCAGGTACACGCGGGAGGAAGCGAGCTGTCGACGGACTGAAACACTGAAAGCAGCAGTAGCCGACTTACTGCGGAGCACTCTCACAAACGTCCTTTCTCTTCGAAGGTTCGCACTCAACTCCGTATTTGTAAACATAGTCAAGTCTTTTACATCTACAATCATTCATAAAACCCACATTAATGCAATTTGAGTAATGCAATACAATTTTCTTCAAATTATTATTATTTTTTCATATGCGGTGTTTTTATGTACATAACTTTGGTCTTATTAGAGTTAATGAATAAATGGTTTTCTCTCGATCATTTGGCAATGCGATTAAATTCTTCTTGTATCATACTATTTACATCTTCCTCATTGCGATGGGAGAACATTAGTATTGCATCGTCTGCATACATGTATAACTTACATTTATTCACGTTTTGAAAAATGGTGTTGGCATAAATAAGAAATAAAATTGGTCCCAGGCAGCTGCCCTGGGGTACGCCCAATTTTTGATTGTATAGGTTGCTGATTTCATGAAGTTTCACCAAACATTTTCAATTATTGAGGTAGCTTTCAAATAAACTGACGTACGAACCCTGTACTCCACTCTCCTTTAATCTTTTAATGAGTAGATTATGTTCTACGGTGTCAAATGCTCGTGAAAAATCAATAAATAAGGTCATAACTCCTTGACCTTCGTTCAGATTATTATTAATGTAATCAACTACTTCTACAAGTTGCTTTTCAGTACCATTCTGGAAAACAATACTGTTACTCATGAATAATTTTATTGCTGATAAGGTATTTCTTTAGCTTGCTGACTATATATTTCTCTACTATCTTTTCTATAACTGGTTGTATGGGTATAGGTCTATAATTTGATAGAGATGTTGGATAACCTTCTTTCAATAATGGTCTAATTATTGAGATTTTTAAAGATTCTGGAAATTTACTTTGTTTTATGATTTTTTTTCTTAATTGTGAAATAATTTGACAAAATATATCAGTGCTTTTAATTATATCTTTAGCTCTTATCGTATTGATACCTGGAGCTTTATTAATAGCTACTTGTTTCACTATAATCTCCTTGATAATGGTATATAAAAGTCACTGTTTACTTCATTTTGAATGATTTGTGTTTTACTGTTATTATTTTTTACAATATCATCAATTTGTTTTATAAAGTTCTCAGCAAAGTTTGTGGTTATTAACTTGTAATTCTCTCCTTGGAAAGTTTCTTGTACTACAGTATCAACATTTTTCTTTGTTTTCCTACTAAGAATATTATTAACCTCATTCCAGATTTCCTTAGGGTTTTTGAGATTATCTGCAAATTTATTTTCATAAAAAATTCTTTTCGATTTCCTGATTTCATTGTTTATTTTGTTTCTATATTTTGTGTATTCCAATTTATAATTATTATTTTTAGGGTTAGATTTCCATTTCCTAAATAGTCTCTCTCTTTTAGTTGAGTATACAAATTTTTTGTGATCCAGTTTTTTGTTTTTCTATTTGGAGTTCATTTCCCTTCTTTAACTGAGTATGAAACTATTCTCTTCATACATTTTTTGAAAATTTTGTGCAATATTGTCAAAAAATTGGTCTACATTTGAACTTTCACACGTTGTCCAATTATAATTATTGATGGCTTTAAATGTTCCCTCTTCATTGTATTTCAACTTGGTCAAGTAATAAGTGGGATAGTGGTCTGATATTTTTGATCCTATTACAGCAGAATACATATTGCTCAAGGCTCTGAGTATGAATGCATGGTCGATCAATGAACTGGTCAAATTGCCGTCTAATTTCTTCTCATGTCGCATTTTCAATTACATTAATAAAACCCTTTCTGTACTTTATAATTTCATGTTCTTTAACATTAAAGTTGTCACAGTCTATCAAGTTAATATTGATATCCCACAAAATTCATGCATTATTACAGTCAATTTTGTCAATGAATGGTTAAGTTCTTTTAAAAATCATCCACCTTTGAGTGAGGTGGTTTATACACAGCAGGTCATTTTTTGTGTTGGACTTCACATGTATAAATGTGTCAGATACTCATTCAAAAGTATTACAGTTAAAATCATCACTATTAAATTTAAATTCAGTACTATAAAACATCAGTATACCACCACCTTGTTTTTCTTCCCTTAATTTATAAACTTTATTCTACTTTTCTAAACTAAATGCTGCGATCTCACTATCATCTATGAGCAATTCTGATAGGTAAATAATTTTACAAGTGCATTGATTTAACATAATTATTAATTCGTCCCCATTCTTTTTCAAAGATCGCACATTTAAATGGAGTACGCTAATACATTCATTCTGCGCATCATTATTTATATTATCACTGATGAAACTCTGCTACTGTTCAAAGTTTTAAAAAATTTTGAAATTCGCATTTGAACAATTTACTTGTTGATTAATCCAGTCCATTGATGTTTTATTATTTCCTACTTTGTCTTACCTTTTCAAACTATTTTATCTAAGTCTTTTATTGAGGAGAAGTTGAGAATTCTTCCATCTTGCTGCTTTCTCGCCAGAATACGTCCATTCTTCTCCCACACATATTTGTAATTCAGAAGATTACTCTTGATTCTAACTTCTCTCATCAAGTTCCTGTATTCTGGAATGAGATGTTCGTTAAAATAAAGTTTTTCTTCCCTTAATTTATAAACTTTATTCTACTTTTCTAAACTAAATGCTCCGATCTTACTATCATCTATGAGCAATTCTAATATGTAAATAATTTCACTTTTCTGCATGGTTTTAAAGTTCCACAACATTTTTATCTTTATTTAGAATTTCGTTCTTTTTTTTCTCACTATCCCATTTCACTAAAAGAATCTTTGCTTTTTTCGACACTATTTCCTGTACACTTTGAATATTTTAACACTCCACTCCAATATATGTAGCTATCTTGCTGAAGAGTACACTTTGCATCGTATTTACACCATGAATCTCAGTAAATTTCCTTTTTCTATATTGTTCTAACTTATTAATCCTGTTCGTTAACGTCTATTTCGTCATCTTTCATTAATAGATTTTATTTCCTCCTTAAGTAGTTTATTTTCTTTCAGATTTTCCTGAAAGGCCCTGCTCGTTTCTTCAAATTTATGGGACACGAAGTTAATAGAAGCTAATACACTTTCAAGCAAAACTTTAACAAACGGATTTATTTCGCCATCTACTTTATTAAGATCATATTCGAAATCGTCCAAATGAATTGCACTGGTACCAGTAGTTAACACACTAACATCTTTACCTCGTATCTTTCCGCTTTTTTCATTGGAATGAGATGTTCGTTAAAATAAAGTTTTTCTTCCCTTAATTTATAAACTTTATTCTACTTTTCTAAACTAAATGCTCCGGTCTCACTATCATCTATGAGCAATTCTGATAGGTAAATAATTCTTTTTCTTTTCCCGGCACTTCGCTCATCTCCACGTGGCCTTTTTTTTGCTCTGTATGTGTTTTCAGCTATGGAACACTTGTAATGGTATTTTTCAGAACAACCTAGGCATGATATTTCCTTCTCTTTTAGTTCACCATCACAATGTTCATAGTTATAAATCATTGTAGAAATACAAAAGAAATTGCACAATTCACATTTAAACTACGGCAAAACACTGTACGGCGGAAGGACGCGCAGTTCAACAAGTCCGGCTGCCACGAACGCCAACGATCGAATAATAATAATAATAATAATTTCGACTTGGCGTATAAGCCCGCCCCAACAACCTGTTCGAACAGAGAAAAAAAGTGCACAACATAATAATAATGAAATGACTCTCCCTGTGTAGAATTGCAGGTTTATCCACTTTGGTACCAAAGTTATGCTTATCGTGATCATTTCGTCTCATCGGGCAAAGACTGCATGATTCAGAGTTCTCCGCATGCGATATGAATGTTTATTTCATTGCAACTGTGAAAGTGTAAAAATCATAATAATAAATCTTCGGCTTCTAACAAAGAAATTGAAATATGTGAAAGTGTAACTCACTGAGCTAACTGTGGTAATCTGAATACACCTCAGTTATTTCTAAGTATATCATTATATTTTGTATACCATATCTTGATCAGAATATATGTTAAGTCCACGTGTAAAACCTTTAAATGTGCAAATCTAGAAATTCAATTATTTTTCACAAAAACATCGTCTGGGGTATTTCATGTGAAGGTTAACCCTTAAGGTTTCCGTCACAAGATTGAAGTATTTGTTTTACATTAGAGTCAAAGAAGTCTACTCACGCGTTACCTTCTTAATAATCATCAAAGGTTACGTAATCTGGGTGGCCGAGCTTCACTGTAACGAAAATTATGGAAAATTATTAAATGTAGGATAAAAATACAATTGAATATATTTTGGTAAAATTTTGAAAAGTATTATTTTTATTGGAAGGTGATTGTGCTCCACGGTAATTTTTCTAAGACTTTCGGAATTAAGTTACCGTGTTTATTGCTTAAAAGACTGTAATTTAACAGTAGTCAACATCATAGAGTAAATATGGACAAATGGATATGAATAGTGGGATGGAAAATACATTAATGGGTAACAAAATAAAAGATGATTGTATACTTCTAACTTTTTATGATTATAAGATAAACTTGTATTTTTTAAGTGCGTAAAAACTTTCTTTTTATGAGCGTAATTTACATGTTTCACTTATTATAACCATATTTTATCTGTAGTAAAGATTTGCTGAATATTATCTCTACTCAAATTATGAATAATAACTCGAGATGGATGATAGTTTGTTACAGAATATTGGGAAAACGAGTATAGATATTCACTTCTATACGACACAAAAATAAAAGTAAAATATTTCTTTGGTATGATTCTTTCATAGAAACTCGCTCGTGTGATTTTAATAAAGTGTGTCGACTTCTGTTTTCACAATGAACTTCGTTAGCGATGTTGCATGCATTTCCATTCTCTCAACTGTAGGATAATATTTCAAAACGAATATTGCTGCGATGAATACGGAAAAAAGAACAACATATGTTTGCCAGTGGTTCAGTTGCAAGTGTGTACGAATGTATTTGATTGCATTGCTTATCTGGAACACAAATCTCTACAGAATGAAATAATTGAGATTGGTGGACTGTGCGAATATGACATGCAGTTGCTTGTTGGAATGCATGGCCTTTATTGACGATGCTTTGATGAAATGATTTATATATCTAGGACAGACAAGTGTGTATCAGGAATCACGAGGAGGTACGTTTCGAACATTATATGATAACCCTAATAAAAAAGTTAAACATTTTGTGTATATATTTATTCGTGAATTATCTATTAATAATGTACTGCATTTGTACTCTATAAAATACTACATTAATTTGAAATTAATATCATTGTGCAATTACCCATCAATTATTTTATAATGAAAATATCAACAGAAATGGACACATTTTTTGTGTTACACTGAAAAAATTGAAAAATATCTGTTCCATGAGAAAATGTAAATTTCTTTGCTGAACAAAAATCGTTTGAACTTTTTCCCCCCAAATCGCACGTCTTCCCAATCATGCGGCTATGCAATCCGTTTTACATAGGTGTATTGCATAAGGAATATAGAGACAGATGAGAGAGATCAGTTTAAATGTATATATAAGATAATACCGTAAATAGTTATGGAGTAAATTAAAAGAGAACAGTAAAGTTCAAATCCGGAAATTCAGTATACATGACATGGTATAAAAGTTAAAACCTACTTGGCTGAACTTCAACAGAGTTAGAAGTTTTTTATTTGTATTGGTGCATGGATTTTTTCGTGTTTTTTTTACCAGTTTCAAAATGCGGTATTGCGTAAAATATTTCCCCACACTGTCCTCTGTGTATGCATTAATTTACAAAATATTTTTCCAAGGAGCGCCATATGAGAGTTATCACATATTATTGTATTTCTTCATGTGTGTACATAAGATCACACAGTTTATCGCTTTGTTAATGCATGAAAAACTAACGATAACAAAGTTAAACATATACTTCACCCTTTTATTCGTAGAAACTTATTTAAAGCAGGTGCTAAAAGTGCAGCATCTGCTTTAAATCTAGGTAAACTCTGAAGGTAAGACTCATGATAAGAATTTTTGAAAAATTTCTTTCAGAGGTTTCTTCTCATGAATATGAGAATGAATTCAGAGCAGATACTAATTTCTAGTTAATATGTGCTTTACCTTCTACTTCTTATGCATATAAATCGAAAGACTACACTATACTAAGCACATGCTTAATTCTTATGTAAAGCTGTACAAAGAGACAATTCGTTGAATATTGAGCAATGCTTGTAGAAAACGGATTTACAAACCATATTAAACGAAAATTAGAGCACTCAATGACTACTTTCGTTAAAGAAATTATATTTCTTAGTTTTCCAGGGTAATACATTTATTTTCAGAACATGTTCACAACGCCGTGGACGTCATCATCAGTGAGTCTATGAAAGTTATTGCCATCTTTGATGATTACGATCATGCCGTAGAAAACATTTTCTGATAATAAATGTGTTACCTTGGTATACAAGAAAGTCTGAGTTATTTTTATAATAATAGTATCAACACTTCACTTGGTTCATCCATACTAATATAAATGCGTAACGCGAAAGTGTGTCTGTCTGTTTGCTACTTAACCACGACTAAACCACCGAACCGTTCTTGATTAAACTTGGCAAGGATCTACTTAAGATGTTCAGGATGTACAAAGGCTAATTTTTATTATTAAAATGCTTAAAAAGAAAGATAGAAAATGGTTTTGACCATAAATGTTGATGAAATTCGAAAAATAGAGAGGTATATTCGCTTACGTTATCTAAACGATTACAGATAGATGACACGTATGAATGGCAATATTATTCACTTCAAAGAGTTTTTAAAAAATGTCCGTTACAGCGTATGTATATCTACAAAGGTTTACCAAAAATTACCAAAAAAAATTTATTAAAAATAGTTAAAATAGAGTAATAAAAAACTTATTAATAGAGTGTTAAAATGCTTCAAAGTACGATAATAATTTAAGAAGAAAGATATCAATCATCATCAAAATTAATAGTTTTTTGTGTTGTGCTTTTGACAAAGATATTAAGAATCTTTAAATCTTGAAATTTTTGTGAATGTTTTAAGTTATGAAAGCGTTTTAATGAGGATATGAAGGCGCGGTGCCACCGTTGAGTCTTCCTCGGAAGCGAAAATTCGACCTTTGCAGCTCCCGGAGAGTGGGTTAATTGGGCGAATAAGTAAAAAGAATTCCGGGTTACACCGGGTAATCAGCAAGTATTATTTATAATATTCATTATGCCTCAGTGGAAGTTATATTAGGAGTAATGCTAGTGAATTTTGATATACTCGTAGTTTTAAAAAACCTAGAAATATTTTGAGGAAAGAAGGAAAAGTGAAAATAAGTGAATTAATAGCAAAAAAGGATAAAACAGCAATAGTCAAAATGGAAAACAATTGATATAAAAGATAAGAAACAATATGGCAAACAACAAAAATTGGCAGATTATATGTAATTACTTGCTGATTATCCGGCGTTACGGGGATATTTTTTAGAGATTTCTTCTTTTACTCTGGAAAAATAAATAATATCTTTATTTTAATTTCAAAATACTTTTACTTAAAAAAACACAACCAGCATCCTAATTTTTCAAATTCATAATAATAATACAAATTATAGTACAAAGTACAAACTTGACTGTATAGTCGTACACAACACCATCTCGCGGGAGTCGCACAGATTGCATTGTCGCTTCCTAGGCATGACGCGGCTTCACGATTTCATTAAAAATTCTGTTAAAATGTAAAAGATTTAGATACAATTTTTATCTTTGTTGAATATGCAAAACCAATAATTCATTAATTTGATGATGATTGATTTTCTAATTTCTCTCTAAAATTGAAGTATTTTAACACTTCTAATAACGTTTTATCGATAATTTAAATTAATTTTTGTAGATAGACACATACTATCGCGGACTTCTTTGTAGAACGTTTTGGTGCAAACAATTGTCACCTATTTCTAACCATATAGGCAGCCCATGAAGGAAAGGGTTGCATCAATGTTGCTCTCATTTCAGTATGGAACGATTTCAACATATCCCAGAGTAATTTGGAGAGGATTTCAAAAGTCTACGGGCTAAAAACAAAATGAAAAAAAAAACGAATTGTTTTATTTGTTTGCAAGTAGAGTTACTGACTAACATAACCGTATTTCGATTTGTGTTTATTCGTTTTCGTATAAAAAGTAGAATATTATAAGGAATATTACGAAGTTGCTAGCTTTGACCGCAATCTTTGTCATATTCACAGTGAACTATTCTTTGTGAACCGTTTGCCAGAGGCAGTTTGCCTCTTCGATCGTCGAATTTGTTCTTTTTGCTGCTGCTGAATGCTCGCAGATGAAAAAGTTTGCTGCGCCGAGCTTTCCAAGCAATGATGAGGTTCCTGCCTTATTCCCCTTGCCCCTCCACACAGTCGCTTCGTTGGAGAAATGCGCTGGCGGCCAAGAAGATGCAGGAGTTTGAATTGGTTGGTGAAATGTATTGGCTACGGTGAACGCAAACAGCTTTCATGTAGGAAACTTGGTTTAATTTATAACCACTTCCATGGAATTTTTGCAATAAAGCAATCGGTTATAATAACCGGTTTCTATTGATTATTACCCACGATTATTATTTACACGATCAAAAATGTGTTGTCACGGGAACTTAATTGTTGTTCTTGGTATTATGATAATTCAGTGTTTGATTAAATAACATTCTAGTGGTCAGAGATTAATTTTGAAATATTAAAAAAATCAATTTTGTGTTAAGTAAAAAGTTTAAAAAGGTGGCTCAGGTGAAGAAAGTGTCGAAACACAACTTTTAATAAAAAAAACGAAGTGATAGAAAACAAAGAAGAAACATAAAATGCTGTTTATGAATTATTAGGAAATACTTGCATTTATGGAGTGGCGTTAACATAAAATATTCTTCATAGAACGGAGTTTGGAGAAATGTTCACCAGAGTTTCATAGGCAAAAATTTATAAATATATTTTCATTAGTACTACAAAGGATCAACAATTTGTGGGGTTTAATATTAATATCACTAAGATTTATATACTTGCAACATCACCATTTTGATAAAAAATCTTATCGTCATGGAGTCAAAGGGTCAATTTGTTACTCGTTATGGAAACAGTAGGAGGTTTGCTTCATTTCATCCAAACGCTAAACATTTTAATGCCAATATCACAGAGCATTAATGAAAGGAACATTCGTCACGAAAACGTTCTTTCTAAATTCGAAATGCTGACACTATAATACAGAGACTGGAAAACGTTCTGTTCAACAAATCTATTAATGGTAAGTGTTTTTACTTAAGTACGTGATACGATCAAGGAAAGGAATAAAAAAGATTAGTACAGAAAGGAATAGATAAAATATGTGTTTATACTCTCTTATATACGCAGTATATGAAAAGTATTGTACTTATGAAAAAATTCGAACCTGAATTTTAAAAAATATATCCATTTTGGTGGTCCCTGATTTCGAAAATGTAATTTTTAAATTAATGTCCGAACTGAATAAATATTTATTTTTTCACTTTATCATTTATTTACATTTCTAATTCACAATAAAATTTCTTTGACTTAATTGCCAAATTAAATAAGTATATACATATAATCTGTATGCTTTGGCTGAAATAAATAATATCGTTATAAATATGATTTGAAATAGAATCCTACTTAAATAATCTCCTACAAAATCCACACGGAGAAATTTGCAAATTAAAACGGGTTATATGTCAACGGTAGTTAAAGGAGTTCTTTAATAAACAATTTGCTTAGAGTAACATGAAAAAGAATACGCAAAATATATTAATTATCAACTATTTTTCCGATAGGTGTAAGAAAATTGCCCTTCCTTTAGGTCCAGTCCCAAATTATATGTCCAGTTAATTCCACTTCTTGTTCACATTTACATACACCCTTTTCAGCCTTTCTATACCTACGTATGTAACTCATACAGTTTCCATGTTCGGTTACATATTGTGTAACCTCACTGTAAGAACATATCACTTCCTGTGTCGTCCTCTCTATATCGCACGTCTGCTATGTATCCGTTTGTCACTCTCCCCAACGTGTTTGCAGTTTTGTTTTGTAGATCATTCGTTATCTTTTCCCTTCATTTAGTGTTTCGCAGAATAGAGATAATTTCTAGATTGGACCAAACTCATTTTATGAAGAATACCTTTTTTTTTTGTGGGGCTTTAGGGCTCGTCAACATCAAAGGTCATTAGAGCCCTTAAAACTTGTACAGGTAGGGAAAATGCAGTTACGCACTAGGGAGAGCCAACATGACTCTCCCCGCGTGTGGGACTCGCCGAATGACTCAGCCATACCCACTAAAAACCCTCCTGAATTACAACTCAAAACTCAAATCCATACATATCTCACGACTATACTAAAACATTTTTTAAAAAAGAAGAGGAAAGAAGAAAATGAAAGATACCCTAGCCCTAATAGCGTCGGGATAAAAAAGAACAAGAGGTGACCAAGGAAGGTCAGAAAAGAGAAAGGAAGGAGCATGGCACAAGTAAGTGGAAGCAATGCCAGACTCAGCTCGGGGCCCCGTGTTTGCCAAACACGTACTTACTAGATGTTAGTCCCCTGGGGCGAGGTAGGAAAATGAAAGATACCCTAGCCCTAATGGCGTCGGGATCGAAAAGAACAAGAGGTGACCAAGGGAGATCAGGAAAGAGAAAGGAAGGAGCATGGCACAAGTAAGTGGAAGTAATGCCAGACTCAGCTCGGGGCCCCGTGTTCGCCAAACACGTACTTACTCGATGTAAGTCCCCTGGGGGGTGAAGAATACCGCTTCCCACGATCAAGTAAATATTAAATTGAATTGAAAAGGGCTTTATTTGCTATTTACAATGTAGTGACAATAGAACGTAGTTTTCGCGGGGCTGATGGCCAGTTCGTCTGTGATTTTGGTCCTGTATTTGCCGTGGGCAGTGCTTACAATATCATGGTATTTATCCTTAAGGAACTTGCCAGTTACTCCGTCCGCACATTCAATCATAATCGAGTACGATCTAGAAATACATTCAAATATTAGCGAAACAAAATAAAGTTTAAGTTAGGTAATTTACCACAAATATGAATATAATAGAATTAAATCATATGGCAATTGGTGTGTTCGTGAAACACCGTTGGGAACCACGGATAACCAACGGTCAGGATGAGGAAAATGTAGGAGCATATTTACATACTCTTACGTATTTACAAGTATACACAGATTTACAGAATACTAGTTGTCTATCTCTAAGTACTATACATATTCGTATGTTACACATTATTAAATATTTACATATCACTAAATATTGTTTTTATACAAACTATATGTCATCGTTATACTCTTCTTTCATTTTTTTATCTACCAGAATTAAGGGACCTGTAACAGAATTAAGGATGGCCGGCTGAATCATTTTCTTTCGCTACTTCTAATTCGGCAATTCTTCTATCTCTCCTTCCTCTGACAATATTGAAGAGTTTTCTGAGAAGTTGTACAACCGGTGATCGATTATCCCTCATGATTTCGATACCCAACGCTACATCTCGCGGTGTATCACCAAAGTTTCCCTCACGTAGCCAAAGTTTCCTAGATCGTTCAATTGCATCGCACTGTAATATGATATGAATCCAGTCTCCGTATTCTTTACAGAGAGGATAAATATTATTCAACAGTATTCTCGATTCCTTGAATTTCCAACCCCCAAGTCTGAACCATGCGTAACCTGTTCTCTTAGCTTTGTTTAGCCAGTCTGTGTACGGCTTCCTCCTCCCATTGATCTGGATCTACTACATGGATTAATAGTGACCGTTTTTCTAATCTATTTATTATAGTTATCTGTCTTTCATGATTTTGCAATGCCAATTTTATTTCATTCAAATGTGATTGTCTATGTTACTAAGGTTTAGATTTAATAAAAGAGTTATCATCTTTCCCCGCCAACCTCTTTCCTCACTTTCTTCAAAACAATGTTTCACTATTTGGTCCTAGAATCATTCTTAATTTATAAACAGCATTTAAGAGGTCTTAATTTCAGAATTATATCTAGTGAATACTCTCCAAACTCCAATGATACTCTGCAATTTGCAGTACTTTTCGGAAAGTCGAGTACCTCTTTTCAATATCCATTCTGTAGTGGATAAAATATGGAGTTGTTAGTGTTTCCCCAAATTTCGGCCCCATGTGCAATCATCGGTACAACAAATGAACTGTAAATATTGTCAAGTAAATAAAGTCGCCACCATCAATAGGAAAAAAAAGTGACTGGATAGTGGGGACGTTATCCAATCTCTTTGTTGTAAGGTCTATAATCATCAAGGGCGCCCTCACTTCAAATTACCAGCTTCTGCTCATATTTGCTGTATAATACACCATAGTTATTTTTCCTTATTACTTTATCTTTAGTTTTCATAAATCCTAGTGTATGTAATGTGAAATAAACCATTTATATATGATTGTAGATTTTGTAAAGAGATGTTCGTACTATCAGGTCAGAATACTGTTTATCACTCCATAAATTCTTTTGGTGGAAAAGAAAGTTTAGTCATGATCAAAATTGTTTTTAAAGACTTTGGCATATTGTTGGATTTGATCTTCCATAATCATCACCAACATCGAATACTTGATACGCAAATGTCCTAAAAATATTTAGTTCCTATTCTGTGTAACAGGATAAATCACACAAATGAAGTATCGTACTTTAAAGCATTTTAAGATGTGGTGACGATTTTATATTGTTCGATCTTTTTTCTTTCAGAGGTAAAGCATTTTAAAAATTACATAAAGTAAGGAATCTACATGAATCATTTATTTGAAACGAATTTAATTTAACTATTTGCATTGTTGATGCTAAATACGAGAGTGAAACTTGCCTTCAACTAGAAGATGGGGGAAGTAGTATTATATCTTCAACTATAAGATGGGGGAAATTAGTAAGTCATACAATTCAGGTCACTAAAATAGTCCTCCAGAATAAAAGGGAACGTCGTACAGAGTGTTGGTAACATTGAACTGTGTGCTACCATATAGCTAGTTAGATAGTTTGTTCATATTGTGAATCATACTATTTTGTATGTTTCCTATTTCTTTTTGTGATTCTACACGGAATTACATACGTTTTTTGTGGGATTACTAGATAAAGCAAAATATCGTATCATAATGAGATCTNTTGTATGTTTCCTATTTCTTTTTGTGATTCTACACGGAATTACATACGTTTTTTGTGGGATTACTAGATAAAGCAAAATATCGTATCATAATGAGATCTTTTATAATTGAGATTTCTGAAAATTTAGTAATTATTAATCTCATAATAACCTTATCACTTTATAAGAACATCTTTTAATGCTAAATGTGATATGATAGGAGTATAAACCTCATCGACTAGTTAGTCTTTAAATAAAAGGAGAAAACAAATCAAAATATAGGAGTAGGTGCCAGAGAATGGGGAAGAGAGGATTGTTTAAAGTTAAATGTAAAGTTTAAAGGTAAAAACATCCTTTTCTGCTAAATGTGATGTGGTAAGAAAATAGACCCCATCCAAAAGATAGGCGATAATTAAAAAAGAAAAAGAAACATATGTGGAGATGTCAGTGAATAAGGGGGAGATGTTTGGAAGACGACGAATGATCCGAGGCGTTTGGACTTTGCACGAGAGCCGCGCCGAGACGAATCCTCCAGGCGCCAAGAAAAGCGTCCCCGTAGGGCGTAAAGAGTCTGACACCCGGCCGATATGACGAAGACTGTGGAGACGTACCAAACTTTACGGTACTTGGAAGGTCGCTCAAGTTCTGTGCTGTCCTCTCTTGTCCTTATCTGTGTTCAAAGACAATCTAAACTTCTCGCTTGTATTTCTACTGGGTTAAGTTTCCAAGGTATATTAGGGTCATCAATTTCATTTAGTAAATAACGTAGAAGAACACCTTAGGAAAACTTGAAAGTACTTAGTAATGATAAGTATTGGGTATAGTTGAATATTTAAGACAAACATATGAACTTTTTTTTTAACTTTCGAGACCCAAAAATTTGTTTATTATATCTATAAACCCGTTGAAGGTCACGTATCATGTTTTTGTTTTGGAGAGGGGTTAGGGCTCATCAACGTATCATGTTATTGTAATTTCTGAAACATTAGTTTATCATGCAAGCTGAAACTTTCTGTACCTTCCTAACAATCTATGACGGTCTGATTGTATTTGTTTTCGCTGGAATTGCTTATGTCTACAAGTCAATAAGCCAACTTTGTGCGTACTTGGGTTTCTAGTTTGTAAAAAAAAATCAAGTTTAGGGGTAAATGTTAATGACACAGGATATAACTTACTATATTTTTATTTCGATATTTCAACATACTAATTTAATCTAAAATAACCCGTGAAAACAATTGAATAATAAGTTTTCGGATTAAAAATTTGATTGTTTAAGTCTTCCACGAAATACCTCATTCAGATACAGCGTTCATATTTGTATTCTGTGTCTTTTTTATCTCTAATAAATTTAACATAGAACATTCTATGAAGATTAAATATGTATCCCAGATGAGAGTATTATCCAAAAATTTTGTCTGTCTACGAGAAAACGCTGCTTCTTTCAGGGTGATAGTATACCGCACCCTCCCGTGTTACCGACCACTTAAGGGTAAAGGTAGATCTAGTCGTTTCTAAGCGTTTTGGGAAGTTAAATACATTATACGTATGATTATGTTGACATATCGATCTAGTTTTCAGACTCGCGTTTAAAGATAAATAAGTATCACTTATTGCCTCTGATGTATCACTTCCCCAAAATCACTTTGATAGAAACCATACATAACAGCTTTTCATATATAATTATCATATTAAGTTATAAAATTTAACGACTTTTAATAGATGATTAATATAGGGGCACTCTTGTACTTTGAGCCTCCCAGAGAAAATATTAGTTTCATTGAAAGGAAAATTTCTTTTGTATGTTAATGTTTTGTATTTTTATTTTAGGGTTGCCTCCACTGAAATGTGAGTTATTTTCTTGTCTTTATTTATTTTTGTTCATTTTGTTATTTACGACAGACTTGTTTGTGTTGCTAGGTGTTGTAAGTTTTAATTTTGAAGTTACTTCATGTAGTTTTGGAGAGAACAGTCAGTAAAATTTCATAAAATTAATATGAGCCTGAAAGTTTGAGTGATTTAATGAATACATATTATGATAAGGAATTTGTTACATGCATTTGACGCAATTTCAATCATAAACAAAATTTCAGAGTAGTTTGCATGATAGAGGTGTATAGAAAATGTCGAAAGAAATAAAACGTATTTCCAGTTTATTTGAGTCTTGTGTAGTTGTAATCGCATTTTCCGAAATATGTTATATTATTATTTTACTATTCATCCGATTGAAGAACCATTCTGAGTGTAATTTATCGACGAATTTGAAGAGAAACAAAAGTAATCTTTTCCTAATCTTGCAGCTCGGAACTTAATGTCCCGAAGCGACCTGTTTCTCGATGAGTTGTCGTGGCCAGTGGTTGCGAGATTTAATTTTTATTTTAAATTGGTTTTCTATCTCAGTTAATCCTCGTTTGCTTGTCTCCCGGAGTTTGGTTGTATTTGCCTCTACTATATTGAAAACCGCGCAACCAAGAATAAAAAATCAATACCAATTTGGAGCAAAGTTAATGTTTACAGAATAAACGAGATCCACCAAATAAATCCACTCACTGTACATACCACCATACCTCTTCAATCAAGGGAACGTTACTACTTGTCTGCTATATTTACGTGTATATAAGTAATATACTAAAAGAAGAGGAATAAATCCAACATGTTGTCTTGAAACGTTTCTTTAAAACATTGTTATTAAAAATAGTATTCGAGTTTATCGCAATATTTATTCCGTTACCTTGTTAAGGTTTACGCCACTGGGTTATTTAATTTTCAGATCCAAAAAGACAATTCTCCATTTTCAATTTGTAATAATTGAACATGCGTTTCGCAATGTAATTATTTCTCATTTTAGCTCTTACGATTACATCTTATGAGTCTTAAAAGAAGATCAAATTTTCGTCCTAAATAATGGAACTTGAAATAAACAAGGATTGCGTTCATACAGAATTCTCGCATTGCTGGTTTCCTGTTGTTTCATTCTTATCACTGATTAAAGATGAGGAAGTGTTTTCGGGGAAATAGGTTAAACATCAAACTGTTTAATATTACTAAACATTTTGTTTTCTAATGCATTACAGGAACGTGATCCAGCTCTCTGAAAATTAAGTATGAAATAAAACCAAAGTAATACATTACTGTAAGATTTTCGCACATATAATGCTACTTTGCTCACGCGTAAATCCTGTTTACTGAGCTGTTAATAAAACATTGGATCATGTTCCATACAAATATCTTAGCTTTTCTTGAGCTCAAGATGTAGTTTGGACTACACTGCACTCACCGTATTCTTGACACCGGTATTGTCACTTGAGAGAAAATGCATCTATGAATTTTAATCCTCTCTTAGAATTCAAAATCTAAATAGAGCTATTTAGTTATGAACATAAACTGTCCATGGATGACAATCATATTGTCTGGTGACAAATGTAGTTCTCTTTTAAAAATTATTATTGAAAGTATTTGACACCATACTTCTGTCCTAGAAAATTAGAACAAACGAAGATTGTAGGGGTAAATGTTTAGATACGAAGTGTCTTAACTGGATATATTATGAAAATTTGTGAAAATGATTTAAATGGCAAAAATTATTTAAATGTTTACTTGGATTACATAGTTTCTAAAACTATGTAATTTAAAATGTTTTCCTCATTAAATGTTTTTGCGCGAGTTGCATTTTAGATAAACAATGCGTATTATAAGCACAAATATTGATGAATTATTTTTAAAAATTGACATAATTTTATGACCCGAACCACTGGCAACAGACGTAACTATTTCATCTCTTAAGCTACGTTCTCGCGAGTGACTCACTGACTCAAATATCATCGCGGAGCCAAAAATGTCGATGGTGAGAACTCGAAGGTTTTAGATGTTGTGGATTTCTTACTTCGAGTAACTTTAACTCTTCGTTAGAGATGGTGACTCGGACCCCAAATATGAGTTAAAACTGGTTACTCAATTTACGTGCGGATATCAATTTAGAGTTGAACATGCATTATTTTGTATTATCATTCTCGTATCAAGCATATAAGATTTATTGCTTTTTTGCAATAATTAAAATTTATAAGAAGAGTGCCCTTATCTAATCAATCGTACCGCACTTATTTCTGAAAGTATGGAGTAATATTTGAATATAACATAGTAAAATAATATGTTTTGTCATTAAATTAATCGATTTGTTTCTCAACCGAATATAAGTTATTCAAATATTTCCAGTGAAAAGTCATGGTTAAAATCAGTGGTTGCCATACATACGACTCCTTTGATCTAGAGCTATTTCGACGTCTGTAATATAAATAAGACAATGTTTTGTATGATAAAATTGTATTTATCGGTTTATTAAAATATAAAACTAGATAATAAATTTAGTTTCCACATAAAATTTTATTTTAAGAAATTATTTTCAGGAGAAGAGAAAAAAATAAGTTTACGAAATTAATATGAATAACTGAGAACAATACACGAGTTAAAATTTTTGCCCTAATGTGTTGAGGTACGGTGCCCTTAATAGCCCGGAACTCACTTGGTGACCCACCTGATTAAATTTCCAAGTTCTATTTTTTTATGTACAAAGATGTAAGTCAATAAAGTGAGGCGTAAACATACAGCGTAAGACGTAAAATTTTCACTACGAGGAATAGTTGAAGCTTAAAAATCCGGAATACAATACCCAGGTATAAGAGTCAGGATTGTAACAGTTTTTCTGATTTATCCCAAGATATACAGAAGTCAAAAGTCCCCATCAGTATCATAGGGTATTTGGTGAAAGTGGTTTTCATACGTGATAAGTCCATAAGATATTTTCTTTAAAATTTTTTTATTGATTTGCTCTTCATGTAAATAAGTTTGTTTTGCGCCCCTTTAAACATACTTCAATATTCTTCCTCAATGGTTAATTACTAATCTTATAATTTGTAATTTCAACCACAGTTATTGTTTTTTATTAAGACATGTATATATCCTTCCTAATGTGATGAAACATACCACTCACGCGTAAATTATTTAACTATAATAAATTACTAGCGTAAAGAAAATTTTTAAAAATCTCCCGATCGACGCTGGATAAGTTAATCTACAATTCAATTATTTTACATAAATTTACTTTTATTATTCAAACTCTTAAGGTATTTTTTATGATTTGGAATTTTATTTTATTTTTTTCCTGTGCTAATCTGATATATACCAAGTGGATAGCGCTTGAGCTATTGATGTTTGACAGATGAGAGCAACGTAAGAAATTTAATAATTTGTAGGAATATTTATAATTTTTGAAGAAGCTTGTAGTATTTTTGGGCGATGGTTTACGAATGACGGAATGACAGTTTATAGATTACAACGTTAAAATATTTCGTTCGTACTTCATCCATTTCTGTTGATCTTTATTTTCGTTTTAATTATACATTAACATTTTCTTCTCTTCTTCTCCCTAGATTCCATTTACTTTTTAGAAAATTAGTAATAAATTGTCCATTTATTAAATTATTTGGGATATATAGTTTCATTACCCTGTTATATTCTTTCTGTTTAATCCAACTCGTTTTGTTAGAAACCCTTTTGTTTACTTACTACATGTTTTCTCAAAATACTCAGCAAAAAATTCTGAAGAACATGAATAGGACATGAAACTTATAATCTCAATTTACGGCATCTCCTTTTGCTTGTTTTATACCTTCTTTCATTAACGTTCCTCCTCTTTTGCCATATCGATCCAAAATAAGCTCAACTCTATTTGCCAGTTGTGTGTCACTCCCTCTGTTGTAAATCATAGTTACTCCACGATACGCTGGCCTCGTGCATTTCTTTCATCAGTGAAACCCTTTCAGCTATCCTTGATCTCCAGGCATTCCCCAAGCTTCGCCCCTGGGGCCACATTATCGCCTGCTTTGAACACTTCGGTAGTGCTTCCGACCACTTGCGGTTCGCTCACATTGTCTATCTGGTTATTGGTCAGCAGAGAGTATCACAAAAACCTCTGGCCATATTAATTCCAGGGATGTGTGGAAATTAAATGGGTTATTCAAGCGAACGAACGGGACTTCGGTCGTGTTGAAAATTAACGAAACGTGCACAACATACAATTTGTTCTCAACGTAATTAAAAATTTCTAATCGCTTAGCTTTTTGTGAACACGTGATCTATTTATTTTAAATACAATATGAAAACAATGAATTCACCGAATTCTTCGAAAAAAAAAGGTTTTAGTTCAATAATTCATTATATAAAACGAGGTCGTTAAAGTTTTTTTCATTCTTTTCGCAAGTTAAATGTGATTTGATGTCAACTGTAGCGTGAAAATGCCATGGAACGCGCGTGTAGTTAAAAGTATTCGCAATTCGAGATTAAAATTCAACCACATTGTGACCATGTATGAACGTATAAACAAATGTTAACATGACAATACATTTTGCGTGCTCGGCACACCTTTCGACCGCAAACCACCCCCTGTGTCCGTAACGGGTCCAATGAGGGATTTTTTCATCGAATCCCAACCTCAGGCTCTAGAGGTGAAAGCTCTTGTATGTGAACAGTTTTTTCCACCGAATGACACACGCTCTCGAAGTTTGTGACAAATAAAATAAAAAGAATAATAAGGCATTAATTGAATCTCAAAGATTCATTGAAGTTTAATATCCAACGCATTCCGCTTTGGCTGTCTAATCATGAACTATAACTAATGAGTATTGTATTAAAATAATTATTTATGATGTTTGAAATACATGTGAAACAGTGATAGAGTATTTATTCAGAACTACATTAAAACCTTTAACGAGTAAAAATAACTCGAGAGAAGTATCAGAAATGTGATATCTAAAGTGCAATCGCCAAAAAACATTAAAAATAGGCATTACAACACTAGTTGCAAGATCTACTCAGCATCAAAGAGCTTCTGCTACAATGCAAATAAAATAAAAGGACTTGAAATTTGATTCAGCAACAACAGGAAGTATTATTAGTTTTATTCAGGTAGGTGTAAGTTTTATTTAGAAATAAAATATAATTGATAATAAAATGTAATATAAAAGGAATAATCAATTTAATTGTTTTTATGCTTAACTTTCCAGTTCTCGTGCCTTTTGAGTCCGTGCTGGCACTCACAAGGCAGCAAATTAATTTTTCGAGTATTTCTTGGGGTTTACTGTCTTACTATGTTATGTCACGATAAAGCACTCTAAGAAAATTTCACAATCGTTTTCCACAAAGACAATGTACGTAGATAAGACAGCCACAATATCTGTGACCAAATTCAAAAATAAATTTACAGAGTCATATATTTAAAATTCCTTTCAAAATATAAGAAAAAATATAAGTGGCCTCCTGAGGTTGTCAGATTGTTATACAGCTGTTTCCAGTGACGCATTAGAGGTAATCACAGGAGTTTGGCTAATAGATCTCGAAATTTTGAAGTTAAAATATAGTAGAACTTTGAAGAGGGAAGGTAGAATAATGGAAAAGAACTGACGAGACAAAATACCGGCCAAGAGTGATTAACGCAACTGTTTTTGGAGTCATGGAACATATAACGGGTGAAAAATACGAATAGATGACAAAGGTATCAATAAATACCGGACATAACTTAAATGGTCAAAACTGACTCCATACATGGCAGAGACAATAAAGGGACATGATTTCGCAACTTACTTGAAAAGAATGGGAAAGGTCACCAGCGGACTATGCACTTGCAGGAAAGCCCTGGAGACGCCTGACCATATCTTATGGGAATGTGACATATACGAGTCGGAGAGAGGATAATTTATGAAGACTATGAAACAACTTATGATATTTAACGAACGAAGCAAATTACTAGAAAGAAAGTAATATTTCAAGCTTGCTCACATTATGTGGATCAAATAGGGACAATAAAGGCAGATATACAAGAAATAACACACGACATGTAGTTGAGCAACGCTGGGAGCAGTGGCAAATAGGCACACCTAAAGAGAAGGATATATAGCAAAAATTCAGCAGGAGAAACAGGCAACCCAGAATGAGTATGATACGAATGGAGATGTCATTAACAGTAGTTAAAATTGTAAGTTATAATACGTATTATAAACGTTGTTAAGAATAAATTAAAATTGGAACCGAAATTGTACTACTGGCCAGTACATTTCATGAAAAATGGCCAATTTCACCCAACGCGTCAGCTTGTGAACTAAAAAAATATTTTAATTACTAATATTTAAATGTACATATTTTTATTTGCCATTTTTATATATTGTACGTCTCTCATACCCTTATTCTTCCATTTCTTTTTTTTTAATTTCTGTCTTTCTCTTAAACCAGAAACACTATAAAATCAAAGAATTTATGCACTACTCTCACTCTGCATATTAATCCAGGAATTATCCAGGAATTGACAATCATGTGTCCCTCACTTTGTCGTTTTGTCATTTCAACAAGTTTTAAGTCAGATTTCCTTCGGTGTTCGTCAATTACATCCGCCTGACAATACGTGTTGTCAGCTAATAACTATGATCCAGGGAGGGAGCTTGCACTGCAAATGGGCAGTTAGAGGAAGCGATTACTCGCTCCTACCTCTTCCTCTTGTTTCCCACCGTACCCACCCTTGCAATTCGGACTTCGCTTGGTGGTTTCGTCAATCGTCGACCGACCGCGGCGCTTGTCACTTTAATTAACCGGCGTCCGGAAATCCCTCACTCGTCCTGGGACGTTGTGTCGTGAAACGAAGTGGCTCGTTGCGCGGGAACTGGGTCATGAGACCGGGTGACAATTTTTATTATTTTTTTAAATTTATTAGTTAGTTATCATGACATACATTTTAATAAAACAATAACTTAACAATCTTGTCGTATTACACATAATTACCTGTTTTCCCCAGTGCAGCGGCTTGTAAGTCAATAACTGGGTTATAAAACTCTGCACTTCGCGGGTACGTTAGCTTCCGCGAGCGTTACCGTCTCCATCGCGTGTACGCATGAACATTCCCATTATCGAGCGCTGTTCTCACTAATGAAACTTCTGTTACGAATTCTTCAAAAGCTTCATATATATCTTGTCGTTTTATTAATTCCGATAACAACGACCACGTGTATACTCCTTTCTGTTTTAAGATTCCATACCATTCACGTCTTTTCTGGTCGTTGAGACAACACTCAAAAAGCTAGTGCGACACTGTCTCTCGCCCGCATCCACACAAACAACTATCTTCATCTGTGAGACCTCGCTGTTTCAGGTATGTCCTAATATGGGTATGTCCTGTAAGCATTTTTATTACCTGTTTAGTCGGTCTGAACCATATCAAAACACATTTAAAGAGACGGCTCGCAGACGCGAGGGGAAAGTGGCGTAGACCGTGTGTCGAGAGTAATATAACGCCACCCAAGCATCCGGATATGACCCCCACAGGGGACGCCGGTGTTCTACCTCGTCTCTCCTATACTGCGATGACTCCCGAATGACGGCCACTACTGCCGTGCGTTCAACCTTCATCTCTGTCACTCTCTCTCTCTCTCTCTCTGCCGCCTGGTGCCGACGAAGGATAATAACTGCTGGAGACACTCTGACATAGCACATGCTTCGCCGCCCAAACCGTCATGTGTGAGTAAACATTAAAAGGGTTTTCATCTCGAACTGAGTCTCACTGGGTTACCCCTTTCTACCCCTCTTCTTCACTTAGGAAACTCCCTCCCTTATTGAGCTCCCTCTCCTCAGCCAGACGATCTCCGCATCTGAAGGTCACGCTCGGGTACCATCGCTCGGTCAATTAGCTAGACAGGGACGCGAAAACGCGATATTGGTGTCAGTGTGAGGTTTGATCCCACGACTTTGGTGTCTGGTGCAAGATTCATTTAACATAAGAGACGGGGTTCAATTTTTTTTCTCTTATTGTCACAACGTTTTCATAAGTTGTGGATTTTTTTTCATAAATTTTTAATATGTAGCGCTAAATGGATAGGGAAAGTTTATTCGTAGGAAAGGAGAGGGTTCTGAGGAAGAGTTCTCCTCCAAATTTTCGGGAATCGTACTTGGAACGATATCTTAAGGAGGAATCAAGAACTATCTATGGGATGTCTAGAGAGTGTCAATAAATTCAGTAGGGAAGGAACTAAAAAAGGATTGGCTGCCGCTAGCTCAAAAATGGGGGAGACAGTGACGGTGAGATCAAAACCGGTGCTGGTAAATAATATAATGCTCGCACCATGTTACACGGGGGAAGATGACATGTCTGTTGAAATGTTCTTGGAAAGGTTGGAGATTGTATCGCAATTCAGCGACTGGTCAGAGGAAGGGACCTTATCTGCAGCTCGTTTTCGTATGTCAGGCACAGCGAGTGAATTTGTGTGCATCCATCCACATGTGTTAGAATCACTGGTAAAATTTAAAAAATATTTGAAGGAAAGATTTGCATCCTAAATTTCTAGAATAATATTAGAGTAAATGTTTAATAATACAGTACAGGGTAATTTAGAAACAGTTTTAGAGTTTTCAACTAGATTGAGAATTGCTTGGAAAAGATAAAAAACCGCCTGTGGGGACGTAGAATCGTAGGGTATGGCGAATATATTTAACCAAGGCTTCTCGGGCAGTTTTTGGCTGTGTTACGAGAAAGTACTGGCAGGTTTGTTCAAAATCCACAAACAATACTACAAGCGCAAGAGTTCGCACGTACTCAAGAATTAGCGGTTCAAGGGTACACAGCACGGAATTTGTCGACACCATCTTGCCTTGCGTTTTCGACAACAGCTAGTAACAACAGTTAGATAAGCAGCCACGCGAGTCATAGAACCTACCACCACCATCGGCACCACAGAGACAGCGTCAGTAGTACTCGGCGCCGAGTGAATAACATAACTTGCAGTTTTTGCTTGCGCCGTGGCCATTACGCAAGAGACTGTAGGAAGAAAAATTGTGCTTGTTTTAATTGTGGGGATGAGACTCACTCAGCAATAATTATTAATTCCCCACAGACCGCAAAAAACGGAATAAACTGTACCAAAACGGGTAGGGAATACTTAGTGTTGTCTATAAATCCACAACCAGGCATAACTACTAGGGTTGAGGTATTGGAGAAGGAATATGATTTATTAGTTGAAACAGGAGCATGCTATAGTACACTAAATTCATATAGAATACCGATAGAACGATTTCCTCTTGTACCTCACTACCAAAGGGTTCAAAGCGCGTCGGGCCATACATTAAAAGTACAAGGAGAATGTTGTGTCAATCTAAAGATAGGAAAAGAGTTTTATACTCAGGAATTTTTAATAAGCAGAACAGGGTCAGAAAAAATATGAAGGAATCTTGGGTTTAAATTTTCTTAAGGAGCAAAAGTAATTAATCCAGGGAATGAAAGTATGATTGCAAATTCTCATAAATACACACATCTTAGTTCTAGAAAGAGAAATAGACTTAATAAATCTGAGATGAAAGAATAATTATTTGTTGGACTTTCGAGAAAAATCGAGGGAAAAAAAATCGTTAGACTTTCGAGGGGGAACTTAAAGAGAAAAATGAGTTAGTTTCAGGAGGAATGACACAGAAAGGAAGCGTCAATTGACAACGCAAACGCATGGACATGTATGTAAATAGAATAGTTTTGTTGGATCCTACTTCTAACATTTTAAACAGAACGATAAGGGAAAATTTACATTTGCGATGGATCATAAAGTTGAATTATATTTCTTCGGAATTGATAGATGTGCAAGATAAAAATATATTTATCTTGATCAGTGGCGGCGATTGGGAATCAAAAGGGGGAGGGCAAAAAAAATTGACAATTTTCATTAACATGATGTTTCTGCATATTTAAGTTATGAATTAAATTAAAGGAAAGACGATTGGTGATTACTCAACAAGGATGGTGTATTTTTTTAATTCCCAATTTTAGACGGT
Source organism: Laupala kohalensis (assembly GCA_002313205.1). Classification (NCBI taxonomy): domain Eukaryota; kingdom Metazoa; phylum Arthropoda; class Insecta; order Orthoptera; family Trigonidiidae; genus Laupala; species Laupala kohalensis. The sequence goes on along the minus strand of NNCF01128502.1, from coordinate 146,967 downwards.
TAAAATGTATTTTTTCTTTCCTTTAAAAAGTGGGGGGGGGGTGACCTCGCCACTGATCATGATATTTTTGTCTATTCTGGCAGCAAACTTCTGTAATTAGAGTAAAGCAGTACCTTAACGAGTTTTGAAAATATCATGACTAAGAAATTGAAATCACATATTATCTAAGTTATGGTATCAAACATATTATATATGGAATTTCAAGTCGAAATTATCAATAATTTACACATAAAAATCATGTTTATATAAATTTATATTTGATTTGATGTAATTCACGCTTGTAATAACGCTTGCGATGTAATAAAATATCCATAAATAGCTTGTATTTAGTTTGTGTTCACAAGATTACCGAAATGAAATGTCATTTAAAGTCTTCAAAATACAGATCAGAATTGATACACTCGCGGTGGGAAATGTGACACCGACACAAGTATGACGCTTTCACATCTGGAACTAATCAAATATAGAAATATAGAAATTGAAAACAAAGCAAGTTCAAAGTCCCGCGGGGAATGAAAGATCACCATGCTGCTGGAAGCGAACCAGTCATCAAATATCAAAATAATTGTGATTTGATTTTTTCTTTTTGGGGGGTTTTACGGCTCGTCGACATCGAGGTCATTGGAGCCCTAAAAACTTGTACAGGTAAGGAAAAAGCAGCCACGCACCAGGGAGAGCCAACATGACTCCCCCGCGTGCGGGAGCCGCCGAATGACCCAATCACACCCACCAAAATCCCTCCTGGATTACAACTCAAAACTCAAATATTAACATCTCAAAACATTATGAATATTATTTAAAAAAGGGAGAGAGAGAGAGGGAGGAAGAGAGAGGAAAATAAAAGATACCCTAACGTCGGGATCGAAAAGAACAAGAGGTGGCCAAGGAAGGCCATGAAAGAGAAACGAAGAAGCCTAGCACAAGTAAGTCTGTCAGATTGTGATTCGCCAGATAATTGTGATTTGAATTTCAGTATTAATGAAGATATGAATTTATAAATACCGAATACATAAGCCAAGGAGGGGATATTTATTCAGTACGCGCATAAATAAGATTTTTTTACTAAACACTTGTTGAAATTACCATTTTATCTTTTTTTAACAATACTTGGACTCAGAATGAAAATTTGAATGTGTTTATTAATTGATCTTTAAATAATTTTATCGAAATTGTATATAAGTGAAACAACCATTCCACCTTAAACCAATATTTTTACTATACAATATTTTGTTTTACAGGTGTATAAGTGATACACTTCCACGGGTACGCGAAAGAAAAACAATAAAATCCTTCGATTCGTTCAATTCGAACTTTTCACAACGTTTCATATGCGTCGTAGAATGAGAGCAGGAAATGAGATCTGTGTGGCCCTAATCCTTCAGCCCTTCTCTCTCAACGATATGCGAGTGCGTCGAGGACATCCAATCACATGGCACGCGCTGACTCTCAGTGCCGTGCTTACGTGAGAAGTACCTCCAGCTGCCACTAGACTGCGTTCTAAGCGCTACAGGCACTCTGGGGCCGATTATATTGGCTTATTTAAAACGTGTGAGAGCAGCCTTCTGGGGTTAATGCTGAAGGTCTCTGGAAGTAATTAATAAAGTTTTCAAAATAATGGAGATCCGCACACTCCACGGTAGATTTTGCATGGTCTAACAAAAGATCGCCTTTCCTTGCTTTCGATTATTACGTTTATTACGTTTAGTTTCATCAAGATATTTATTGAAAAATTACCATTTAACGTTTCATTTTTTATGAGAAATTTGTTTTATATCTCTTTTTAAAATTAATTTTCCTTTTATCTTATTGTTTTGCTCAATAAAATTGTATTTAATTCTGTCAAAATCAGAAAAAGGAAATATTTTAAGTGAAAATTTTTGTGTTTTAAAAATCTCATATCAATGTTCCACACTGCACCTGGAAATGAGACGCTCATATCAAGTTTGTTATTCAACCAATATGAAATTATTTTAAGACGTTCTTTGCTCTTATGATAAGTGTTGACTTAATTTTTCTATTGTACGAAAAAAATGACTGTAAATGAAATATATATATTTTATCTTCTACCAACCATGGTTACACGTGGTTTATTATTAGATTTAAATTCAACAAAAATAAGCAAACAAAAATCCTACACATTTTTTACATGTGTGTAATAATTTTTTGTAATTTAGGCACACACTACTCATATTAAGTGAAATAATAATTTATAGTTAAGTCTTCCCTTACTGGAATTGCGTTTTAAATGAAGAGTAGTTTCCCTCAACGATACCAATGACATCATTACACATTTGAACTCCTGTAATCCTCTCCATTTTCAACGTGTATTATTGTGCTTCTCAAATCCATCACATTATCCTTTCCTCTCGCTTGTCTCTTCACTGCCCTCGTTGCCTCTGTCCACAGCGTTTCCCTCTCCACCCGCTTCTCCCGTTCCCACACCCGCCTCAGTCTGTCGTCAGCAGCAGGTTGATTAAAACTCGAGATGCTGCGTCCCGTGTCCCCGAATTAACGAGCGTCATATCCGGGAATTATTCCCCCTTTGACGAGAGGGGGAGGGGTGAAACGAGACTACGCGCGCGCACACGGTCCACAATTCTCTTCCACGGCATCTTTCGCTTATCTAGAATACGTCAATGTGCTTTCTAGTGAAGATGCGTTTTTCTTTTGTCCACATCTTTAAAAATATATTTCACCTTATCAACATTTCATTTAATGAAACTTATACTCTAATGTTCTTATATCTCATTTTGTTTTGTTTATTATTATTCTCGGTTTTGTTTGTTTTGTTTTTTCACTTGTTTCAATTTAATGGTTTTAATAGGTGTGTTATCTCAATCGCATAACTTTACATTTTTCTGATTTCATTTCTCACTGTCTTCAAAAAATATCGTATTGTGAGTCTGCACATCCACTTTGATGTGGTTAAAATTTGTCACACCTTAAGCCATCATTTTATTGGTGATGTAACTGCCTATATTGGTAATAGAAAGGGTGCGAAGTTCTTTTTCTAAATTTATTTTTGTACCTCATTTACACGCCTAAAGGTTGTAATATATCACGGAAATTTCAATACGTAATGGCTTTTACAGAATTATATGTTTTGGAGTTGGTCGATACTAGAGACTCTGCTTTGGATAAAATATACCTGTTCCAGGAACGATGAAACCACTTCTGTTCAAGTTTCGTGAAAATATCTTCGGGTTTGTGCGAGGGAAAAGGAAGAATGTTTCTGTCATAAGCAATAGACCTGGGTTCAAATTATAGATTTTTATGAAAAAACATTGTATATTCTTTAATTAATTTCAAAGCAGTATTTTCCACGAAAGTCTCTTTGTGGTCTCTTTTATGGGCTCTAATGACCTCAATGTTGACGAGCCCTAAAGCCCCACAAAAAAAAATGTGGTGAACGGTTTACAATTTTCATCAGATTTTTATTTATCTCCATGTGGAAGAGAATGTATTTTATATTAAATATTCAGATTAACAATTAACGATTTTCAAAAACGTTTATGTGAAGTGGTAAACAATTGCATGTATTTCATTAAAATTCTCATCCCGAGTAGACTTTAAAGTGATTTTGTGATCTTTATTTCTTAGCATGCTGTCGCCATTGGGATACTACATACATCTAATGTTTTACATTTATGATTTAGTGAAGTGAGAAATATTTGGGAAAGAATTAAACAGTTAATAAAGGTACTTCTTTGACGTGCTCTTCTTCGGTAGAAACTGTAAGTCAGTGTAAGTCACTTTCTTGAACAACCTTTGAATAAAAAAAAGTCAGTTCTCCTGCGTTTAATAGCTCATCTTTTGTGATAGAAAAGAATAGTTTAAAGATTGAAAATATTTTATACATAAAATAGTTTTATGCCATTCGAAAACTTTTTTTGTAATGCTACAATATTAGTAATGGTTTGGCATAATGAGTTCGTAAACGATGATCATTGTGAGGAACTTTTATTAATCGATTTAGCAGAAGTTACAAGCCGCTAACCCGCGTTGTATATTCACATAAGTGTGATAGTCATTCTTTTATATAATTTCACTCATAATGTTGATGTACTTCAGCGTAAAGTATACATTCCCTTCAATTTACTTGAATAAATTTTATAATTTGATTTCAACTATGATTAATCTTCTTCAGGACCACATTATATTATTATGTTCCAATATGCATAAACGTACATAAAACAACATACGCAGAGAATAATATTGTTGGAAATGGAACAATAAAAGTTTTGATTTCAAAATTGCATAAAATACATGTCATGTTTTATAATATGAGTATTTCATATTAAATGTCAGAAAGTAAAATAATATTAATGCTGCAATTGTATCGGCAAAAATGTAATTAGCAAGCGTGAAAATCGAGAAACACATCTTAAACGGTGACTCACTGAGTTGAAAACAGAGAGAATATTAATGAATTAGGTCATACGTGACCAGCATAGGAATAAGTATTTACGATTAATATTTTAAACTTTAATACAACTATTAACAACGATTACCTGTTCAAAGAAATTTTACTCAATATTTTTGTGATATATTTACATACAGACATATGAAATAATTAGAATAATAAAAACATTATTTATTTAGCACTACATCCTTTCAAATTGGGAACTATTCTCTCAAAAGGAAATTGGTTTCTGAGGTTTTGGTATCTATATGCATACACTTCCTGAGTGAATGCATATTTACATGTAAGGATACACCGCATCTAAGAATATTGAACTTTTTTATCTTGCTTGGTACTACACTACTCACGTTTTTGCAGCGAAACAGACACGTAAGCTGATGTCACTCGCGCATTGCATCAAGGTGGAGTTTTTGTTGCATTCTGCAATTACGAAAGGATACTTTAATTTTTAACTACTTCCCAAAATCTTCAAAATTTACGAAGAGTTTATAGCTTCAGAAGTAGTATATTATCTTAATAACATTTATTGTTAATTTCGTTTTAATTATTTTTCTTTCAGTGAAACTCTATTTTTCAATTTTTTTTCTATAAATTACGGTGTTTAAAAATAAAATACGAATGAATAGTATGCTTATTAATAATGGTACACTGTGATTTTATATCATTTGATAAAACACGGAGGATCAATGGGCGACGGCATTACAAGCGACCCTTGTAAGGACAGACTGAACACGGCGGAACTCGCGACTGGAATTATCAAGAAAAAAGTAGGTCGACCTAAAGGGTCAAACAATACTAAAAAACCACAGAGCAAAGACATTGAATCTCCACAGAGTATAGAAAACTCTCCAAAGAGTAGAGAGATTTCTCCACGGAGAAGCAAACGTGTTAAGAAGCTTGAATAAACACACCAATAGAGACAACTGCCTCGAGGCACATCTTCGTGCTATAAAAGCTCAAACAGGGAACTCGCTGCCATTCAAGCAGGGAACTCGCAACAACCAAAGGAGCTCCGTCCACGCAGTGGTTCGGAAGTTTTTATATAGTATAAAATGTGACTAATATTTTGTTTTAATCCATTGTCAGTCAAGACGAAATATGTATTGTGATCCACTCCACATCATTACTATGTGGCTGTATGAAGAAAACCACTCTGTGTACTGGTAATTGGGCGTATGATTTCAACTGGTGAACAAGTTGTACATGAACTAAATCATCACCAGGGATCAAGAAGGCGACAAAGTTATTCTCATGAAATCCATTCTATTCTATGCTTTATGCAAGACCTGATAATAATTCAGTGTCAAGCATCAACTTGAATATTTGCTTGTGTAGACCAATAATATTTGACTTCATCCATAAATTATAAAGAGAAGTATTTCTGTTTAAATTATTATTTACTGTGTAACAACTCAACTGCGCTCGGTTACAACACGCATTGATTACACGCCCCCATTATGGTCACGCCTTCGCCCTCGAGCACTACAAGAGCTGATGTATTTTGGATTTCATACTCGTTCATCCTTACAACAAACACGCGCCATCTTCGTGTTTACTTTACTAGCCACGGCCCTCTGTATACGAGAACTCAAAGTCAAGGCCTACGCATTGCAAGGAACAGTAAGTGAACGATGAATCAACAGACCCGTTCATGGAAGACGCCACATGACGTACTTCTCCTCCGATCCAACTACATTTAATATGTATGTAAACGCTCAACTGTCTTTTCTTCAAGTAACTGCCTGGCGACGGATAACAACTTACTTCTGCTACTACACTCCTGGAGTGAACTCGTCGTCTGACACGCTCTCTGATGCGAATCAACCATCCAAGTATTTTCGCCGCTCCAATACATTTTGACGAGCCCACTACTTCTGATTACATCGCTACTAGCTGTCATTACGCTACATTCGGTTCCGAGCTATTGCCACGAATAAGCTCCACTTTGCCGAGATATCCAAACTTCTATCTCGACGAAACTTCCCGACGCGTGCCTTCCACGACCCGGAATACGCACGGGAAATTCAAGTCTTCGTTGGAAACGAAGGCACCACCCACTTAATCTACGCGGACCAGAAGAAACGCTGAAGCCGCAATCAAAATCCTGTTTCCTGGAGGAATTCTACGCCGAGCACAATCGACGCGACCCTGCCTTTCAGGAGGGTCCCGGATCTTCACCACAAGATACCGCACTCCAGTAAAAGCAAGTTTTGACGNAATATTTGTTTTCACAAAATGAACATATGTGTTGTTGATCCTTGCATTTCATCTATTCATCTAACGACTGGGTTATTACTCAGTTTTCCTTATGTTAGAGTCTTCTTCTTTCACTTTAAGCCTTTTCCCACTTCAGTGTGAGGTCGGCGCAAATGGGGATGGATATGATGCTTCTTAGGATTTGGCTGGGGAATATTCATGGTGCCGGATGCCCTTCCTGACGCACCTCCCCTGAAGCGGTGATTTATGAAATGAAATGGGTGTGAATGATTATGAGTGAATGTTGTGGTGGAATGATAGGCAGGGGAAACGGGAGCACCCCGAGTAAACCTGCCGCGAACACCGCTCCGTCCACCACCTCGGATTCTACTTGGATCGGACCGGGTCCCCAGAGGTTGGTAGAAGGCAAGCGCGTTACACACTGCGCCACGGGTCACCCCTCCTTATGTTAGAGTCTATCTACTCATAACAGGGCATGGATAACGCTCCTCGACTAGAAGGTGTGAAGTGCACGCTATATTGCAACCTTATGAAGCTGCTAGCTAATTGTTTAATCTTATCCTATTTTTAAAGAGGGTTTTAAAGTCTAATGAAAGATTGTACGACTACCCGGTCTTGAGATTGCCAGGTCTGATAAAAGATACAATAACAATTATTGTGGTATAGATAAATTTATGAAATTAATACATCTTATAACTAACTATTTGAGCAACACTGTGTAAAAAAAATTCAATGTCCTAGGCTTAACAAGTTTGATAAAATAAATTTTCGAAATTGATCCCTTGGAAACGCTAGGAAATAGCGTTTTTTACCTTCTAAACAGAATAATTAATACTCAGGGAGAAGCAAAAAATGTTAAACTCATACTTAATATAGCAGAATTAAATAAGCTAAAATTTGATGTATAATTTGTTGTGATTTTGATAGATAAGAAAATTGAACTGAAAGTTCAAACTCCAGTCAATTACTTTAAGCAATAATAAATGTTTCTGGCTGTGTACCATGTCTGTTTGCCCGATATAAAATTTATTTGTTTTCTCCTTTTATTCTCATTTACAAAGGGATTTTTGCTGTTTTTGTTTCGAAATGCGTTCTAGTGATTCCACTCGTACAAGAAGTGAGATACTCAGCTAACATACAGTTCTAGATGAATCGCCAATTCACTATTCATTACGAATGAAAATGTCCTCTCTAAGAATATCTGTGAAACAGTTCTTACGGTTCCAATCAAATAATGTTAAATTTGGCGAGAGGCCTATAAGTAAGATGGTTGTTCACTCGTTGGTGCATTGACTGTTTCATTGAAAGAATATAGACAGAAGTAGGTTAAAAATTGTGAATTTGAAGCATGTTTTATCAAATTGTTATTTTTGAGAGCTCTAACCAAAATTTAGAAGTGGGGTAAAGGTGGTTATATTTAGTCCGCAACTAAGTTAAGCAGTACCTATACTATCAAATACGCAATAGTGACGCTTAGTCGCTGTATGAACAGTGAATTTCACTCTTTAACTATGATATGATACACAATAATCCAATTAAAAGTTTCTGTTCCAAAGCTGCATATGCATAAATAAATGGTTTTGAATCTGTACACGACAAGAGATTTAAATAAGTATAGTTCTCATATCCATAGATATTTTTATGTCAAGAGGCGAATTATACGTCAAAAATTTTGTTGGAATTGAAGTGTATTATTTTTGCAGGCGTGAATAATGGTTGAGGAATATATAGAAAACAAACAAGAAATTAATATACAATTAGAAATGTAAATATATTAAATAATCCTATCTTAGATAAATCGATTCATTAGATAAACTGATTCATTGGGTAAATTGTTTCAGAACCAGAAAATGAATAAATTTGCTTTTGAAAACACTTTTCTTCTTTTATTGAGTTTATTTAAAATCAACTATCTAAATCAGGGCTATTGTCGTCAGTGCAAAACACGTGTCAAGTGACTAATGTTTTTAAATTTTTTCACTATTTACCAATATTAAAAAAATTAGTTTTGAGAAATTACAAAACAATTACCAAACGCAAATGGGATGACACGATGGAACGGGAAAATTAAAGTCATGTTTCACCAGCCTTGCGTTCCATTAAAACCAGGGTTATTCTGGTATGCCTGGAGAATAATGTGTGTCTCCCATTAGCTCTCCAAGCTCCAACGTGTTTTATCATTTTTCTCTCAAAGCAACTCCTCCAGAAAAGCCTTTTCTCTTTAATCCGTGCATGCCTTAGTATAGCCGGGAAGGTCCTGCAATATTGTATGTTGTAATAACGAATATTGCATTCTTTTTGTTACCTTCTTCTAAAAATTTCTTCCATACATTTTCAGCTATGAAATGGTACATTCATAAATAAAGAAGAAAACTCTTTGAAAGAACTATTTCTAACAATGCTCGTTCATAACTACATGGATATGTTTCCTTATCTGGATATTAATATGTGGATATTATTAACGTCCACCCAGGGAAGGTCGAAACGTAGTGTTCGAAGTCCTCAAAGTAAAGTCTACACGAAAAGTCGTGAGTTACAGATTTTTCAATAGAAGTATTTACAATCGAGGTTACTTGAAGAACTTGTATGATTAATCGCAAAAGTTAAATTACTATTCTATATTTATTAATCAATATTAAATTACTCAAAAACTTTTTGTGAATGGTTGTCGTTGGAAAATATGACCATCCGCGAATTATATTTAGGCATTGATCATGTAGAAATGCTAATTATGTCCGCTTTTTTGGCCTTTATTTAGGCAATAGATGCAATTATATTGATATACGATTTCAGATAATTTATGTTAAATATGACTTTTGTGAGTAATTGTGACATGCTTGCGTAGGAAACCCGCTACGCAATCTACTAGTATGCATAGAATTTTTATTTTGTGTGTACAATCACCTGGCAGTGTAGTGGAAGGTACCACTTCATAAATTTTGACCCATGTAGAGCTGAAAAAATCACCTAGTTTTAATAAAATTTTCTCCTGGGAGTGTAAATATTATTGATTCTAAAAACGTTAACAAATTAGAATTTTTTAGATTTTAAAATATTAACTAAAAATCATTTGATTATTGTATAGAATCAGTCCTCCAGTAAAAATAGAAAATGGGGTAAATAGACCTACTGACTTTGTAACTTCATCATAACATCGGGAAAATTATTCTCAATATATGAAATGCAAAAATACTATTTTCTTAATTTTTGTGAATGATCATAGAAAATAATCTTTTTTTACGAACATGAAGATGAAAACAATAATGAATACTATAAATATATAAATAAAATAATAAAAAAATGTGAAAATTATTTTATCAACAAACAATGTAAATAAAATTCATTACCCAAAATGTAATTACTAACTGTACACGATTCCGTAGATGACAATAAGAAATGTAGTGCTAATAGATAAAATATGACAGTATCTGCACGGAAGTTAGTTATCCGGCACTACAGCCCTGTGTGAGTTTTGGTCTCTTCTACAATATTCCGCCACCTAGTTCGATCCGGAGCAGCTGACCTCCATGGACGTATGTTCATTGTCGTCACGTCAGCTTCAACTTCATCACTCCAACTGTGGCGTCGCTTTTCCTTCTTTTTTCCATTCGTGATTTAGCCACTTACCTAGGCATACGATTTTCTCCCATCCTTTCCACGTGTCCCAGCCACCTCAGTCTCTGTGCCTTGATAAATCTAACTATGTCCTCCTGTTCCAATATATTTTGTATTTCAGAATTCTTTCTTATCTTCCAACCATTCTGATCATGAATTAAATAAATAAATTTATTGTCAAAAAACAGTACAAACTGCGTATGACCACGTGGAGGAAAAAAACTAATTTACTCTCCGGAAGCAAGCAAGGGACCCTCCCATCAATTCCGATCAAGAGCCCTAAGGCAGAGGCGGATTGGGCCATGGATTCGCCTAATAACCTTCCTTTCAAATATTCTCAATTTATTTGCGTCCCCAACAACTCACTTGTTATCCCATCCTCCCGGACTGCCTAATGGTTATATAATTTTCCTACAGCCTCTTCTACATCTTTTAATGTGGAGTTATTTATAAGTAGTTCTGGTCCTATTCTGTTCACCCATCTTTCATCTTCATCCCTCTCTTCCCCTTCTTTGTTGAGGAGCTCTCGGAAGTATTCAGTCCATCTTTTCACCTATTCCTTCTTCAGTCTGTAATAGGTTTCCTTCTTTATTGTTACATCCACTCAATCATGGTCTATTTCCCTTCCTGAAGAAATTAATTTCATTGTCGAATTCCTTTGTAACCTTTGTGTCTCTATGCTCTCCATTTTTGCCTTAATCATCTCTCTCTTACAAATGTTATTAGCTTGTCGCCTACACTTTTCGCATTCTCCTCTACTTAACCTCGTTTTCCTCTGTTACATTTTCGCTCTCGCAATATATTTTCTTGTAATCGCTTCCTCACACTCTGTATCAAACCTTTCATTCCTTTTCTTTCTTGCTATACCCAGAACTTCACTTTCCGCACATTGATCTTTGCACTATTTTCCACCTTTCCTCTACTCCCATTTCTTCTTCAATTGTCTGCCCAATGCTATCCATATTTGACTGGAATTCTTGCTGTCCATCTGGTTGTTGTAATTTATCCATATCCCATTTTCTTCTCATACTAGGTTGATTCTTCTGTTCTACTGCTAATTTCTGCCTCACAACCACTTTTACAAAATAGTGCTCAGAGTCGCAGTTTGATCCTCTGCATGCCCTTACGTCGATAATTGACGTCGCATGCCTTACTGTTACCAAGACATAATCTATTTGATTCACCATTGAGCTTCCTGGCACCCTCCACGTTCCCTTATGGATTTTCTTATCATCAAAGCAAGTGCTTTTAATAATGAGCCCATTCGTGTTTGCAAACTGTCCCAGATGGAAACCATTCTCATTTCACTCTTCATGTAGCGTGTATTTTCCAGCTTTTGCCCTCACGCAATCTTTTTTTCCCATTTTAGCATTAAAGTCTCCTAAGATGATAATCATGTCATGCCTTGGCACTTCTTCAGTAGTTTCTGCCAACATGTCATAAAACAATTCTTTCTTTTCCTCTTCTGACTCTTCCGTCGGTGAATGTACCGATAACACAGTTATATTTCTAAACTTTGTCATGATTCTAAGCTTACATATTCTATCTGATATAGGTTGAAATCCTATCACACTTCTCAGAATTTTGCCATGTACTAGAACTCCTGTACAAAACTGCCCTGTTCTTTCTTCCGGGCCACTTTCTTATCTGTAGGCTGTAATCTTTCTTATCTATTCTTCCCTGTCCCTTCCATCTCATTTCTTGTAGCGCTATTATGTAATAATCAAATCTTTTTGTTTCATTCACTATTTCATACATTCTTCCCGGGCTCAACATTGTCCTAACATTCCACGTGGCCATACTTATATCCGATTTCCTTACTCGTTTCCTTTTTCTTTGCCTTAGTCGTCTTCGCATTCCGACTTTCCTGTAGAATTCTTCTGAACAATATCTTTTTTACAAGATGAGGTATGTTAACCTCACGCTCAACCCTGTCCATTGGCTGGGGACATTGAATTCAGAGCGTCCTACTTCTAGATATGTTGCCTTCACTGCAGCTAATGAGTCCTATCCACTCCGTCTGATGGGAAGGAGGGATATCTAGGACAGGTATAGGAAGGGTAAATACCTGGTTGGTATTGGAAGGTCGTTGTGGGGCACACTTCGTCTGCCACCTCAGCTGAGACCTGCCCGGCTTGGGAGGTCCTGCCAGTAGCTACGCTACCACCGGCATAGCACTCAGCTTTGTCAGAGCACTCAAACCCTCGCCACCCGCACGGACAGTGCTTCGATAAGGTGGTGTCCCCTGGGAGGGTACTGCACGGAAGACGGAGATTGTAACTTTAATAAAATATTCAACAGAAAGTAAGTGGGTTTCAATTCTCCTTTCCGTTTCTTGAATTTTTTTCATATTTGTAAGAATTGTTTATCCTCATATCTTACTAATTACTTATGGGAATATGTATTTTTAAATATTGTGAGACAAAGAACCAACTTTAAATCCATTTCATGTTTACTCATTTTTAATTCAAAATTCTTGAAAGGTCATTTGAAACAAATATTCCTTTTCATGAAAAGAAACCGTGACAAGGAAAAAAGTAAAATATCATTCAATGTTGTCACATGATGTTTCATTACAAAACACTGAGCATGCAAGAAAAATTTGAAAAGGAAATTCCAGAAAGGTATCAAAGTGCTGTAACACTTTTAAAATTTGTGAAGCGTGAGATTATCATTGAGAAAGACTATTAATGTGTGACACACACACAAAGATGAATATGTGTACAACGACACACTTTCCAGAACAAAGTTGAGGCAATATCATTAGGTACAGGTTACCATTATTGATATAGGTTACCAATATCTGACGATCTCGGTAAAATATTGAATTTGTAGGATACAGTCAACAGGAACTACGGAATGACATTGCATCAATTTTTTTCGGTAAAATATTTTTAAAAAATCGAAAGTTAAGTGGCGCCGCACAGGTAGAGATACAGCAGAAATCATATTAGCTAGTAGCCCAGTCAATAAAGGTCCAAAACCATCAACTGTGAAAGTGGTTGCAATTATTGTAGAATAGTTTCTCGTATTTTTTTTTTGCATTGCAAACAAAGATTTCGTTTAAAAACGGGTTATAACTGAAGGTGACGTTCTTCTAGATTAAAGCCCTACGCTTGCTTTTGCCATGCATTGTTCACATAGCCCAAAACGGCGGTGTAGCATCTTACCATTCACTTTTGGGCAGATGGCGCACTTCTGTTGAGGGTCAGATGCTGCAGCTCTGTTCCTTGTTTTCTTTTAATACAATATGAATCATCTTCTGAAACCAACAAAAGTGTTCCTATGATGGACTCTCACGACACTTTAGGCCTATAACTTTATAGTAATGAATGTGCCGAATGTCTCGAGTGTTATCAAGAAGCGAATTTCATGGCTGAAATTTTGTGCTCATTATAATTTTAGTAATTTAGCTTATTACCTTGTAAAAGCATTTTAGGGAGTTAAAGTAAAAGTGGAAGACGAAATCCAGTTTATAATAAAACCTATGTTATCTCTCAAAGAATTTCAGATGACTTATCTTCTAATCTATTATGTATATAAAGCTGACCGTGACACTAGCTGACTCACTTACTGACCGAAATTATGATGCACTTGCCTGCGTTAAAGTTGTTTGATGGATCATTTTCGTTTCGTTCGGATATAAATAAATACATTTATTTATTTAATTAATTTTGAAAAAATCTGCGAAGTGAAAATATATATATTTTTTATTGGGGTCTCACCCAATGTTCTATACGTTGAAAATGTTTCGAACTAGATGTTACCAAAGCCAGCCAAAAATTAAACAAAAAGAGGTAAAAGTTGAAAATATATAACACCCTGTCCATTGAAATCTTATAAAACTCAATGAAATATCAGATTTACTCGGTTATTTTTCTCTGTACACACATTGTACGGAAAACGAAAGCTGGAAGTATGAGCAAGAAGAGGAAAGTTTTACAACGTTTTAATCGTTGAAGAACATATCAAACTAAAAAGTCTGTAAAAATTAAGTGCAAATGAACAAAATTGAAAATTTTTCAAAAAACGAAAAATGTTCGTAATTCCGTATATAAACTAGTATCTACTAACACCAAAACCAAAAATAAGTTTTACTCGCTTATTTTTGCGGTGCAGACACAGCAAGTCAGGAGGAAAGAGTAAGAAGATTACTGTTACGAACGAATGACCATTCGTCGCAAGGATAGGAAAGGATATGGGGGGAATCGTATGTTTCAACGAGCATGAAGATTAAAGATGAGATATGATTCTTGTACAACACGCTTCAGATTCACAAATACACATTATATTTAGACAAGGTATACATACATTTTCCTAAAATTACAAAAGCAGAATTACAATAATGAACTCCAATGTGCAAAAATGAAGTTGGTTGTTGTGTGCAACCAACACTCCGAGAATAGCAGATTCTACGGAGTTTGAATAAATTAATAATATTAAGCATAAACAATAGTTTATGTAAGAGCCCCTTAAATACCCCTTTACCCAGTTTATACAGAATTACGATATGGCATATGAACAAGAGTGAGGTGCGATCGTAGCTGATCTGCTCTGAAAACAAAAAGCCCCTTGAACTCAAGTTTTTGAGAACATCCCCACGTCACTTACGAAAAATTCATTAACAAAGGTTCCTGCTATAATATTGAAATTGGTTATGAAAAACCATAAAATAGCGCAGGATTTTTAGTACATCTGAACAAGTTCTAGATGCGGTCCTCGTTGTTACGAGGATTGATACTTAGTCGTTAGACGAGCTTCCTTGTTGTAACCTTGCTTCACTGCCTGCAGATGTCTTCTGTGCTGAGGTCTTCTGTGAAGTGGTTTGGTTTTCCCCAGTTCGGCCTTGTAGCTGACAAGCGATGGCTGAAACTAGAGAACATCGTGAAAAAATGTGTTCAGCACTAAGTTGCAGAGTATGCTGTACCACATATTTGAAGTGGTGAAGCAGTTATATGATTTCATGAGAAATCATCGCCCAAAAAGTTCGGTGTCAAAGATACGCATATACATGTTCAATCACTGAGCGCAAAGCGGCGAGTTCATGCCACACGACATAACGACGCCACTACCGGAGTGTCATATGAGCATAGAATAATTATGCAAATGAAGTAAATATCATGATTCTCAAGGAACACAAATTAAAGTTCGTGATGGATGAGAATCTTACGAGTGAACACTTTACGAACGTTTGGTTCGTAACAATTATTGTAGCTGAAGAATTTCCTGCAGAGATGAACGGGAAGTCGCGTATTCAATTAATTTCGTTTGAACAAAAATATTGTTCAAATTCAGAATAATAATCAATTTAACGATATTTTTTCATTTGAGAATCACCATTTTTATAGTGTTCTACACGTTGAAAAACGTTTCAAACTCAATATGTTACCAAAACGAAATAAAACTCGAGATAAATGAAAATACGAAAAATGTTCATAATATCAAGGATGCGGACATATCCCAGTATATAATAAAACCAAATCCAATAAATAAATTAGAAGTATGAAAGATGTTTCGTTCTTCAGACTCGAAAAAGGAAACGAAAACTGAAAGCATCAGTGTGAAGAGTATTTTAGGTAAAGAAAGAGAGAAAGAAAGAAAGAAAGAAAGAAAGAAAGAAAGAAAGAAAGAAAGAAAGAAAGAGAGACGGAAAGACAGGAAATCGTGCATTCGTGCTTCTCGCAAGGCATCAGCTCTTCCGTCGTTGCGTCGGACTGTCGTCGCAAAAACTGCGGTGTGGCGTCCGTTGCTAAAGAGCACCAGCATCCAACGCAGATGCCCCATTCATTTTAATGCGAAGGAAGAGGCACTCGTCGCCTGCGTCGTCGCCTCGCTGCCTGTCTGCCTGCCGCGGTCGCTGTTTTTATTTTGTTTCACCTCGCGCTCTAGTCTTCTCCTGACCGTCATCGCTATCGCTCTTTAGCTTACTTGACTAAGTTACTGTCCACTCCACCAGTTCTATTTGTGAGACACCGCCTTCCATCGAATCAATCAGAGGGTGGTTCTTTAAAAATTAACTTTTCAAATTTGGACGGGACACCGTCCCGTTTTCTATTAAGTCTCAAAAAATCATTAAAACTTTTGGTTTTAAAAATTTACTTTTGGAGTCTCTTCCAAGCGTTAAAATTTTGAAGTTTCGAGACTTTTAATGTTGGCAGTGATCCCTGAAATATATTTTCAAATTCTGAAATTTTGAAAAAGTTTTTTGAAAGACAAAACAAAATGGTAGGGGGTCCATCCCAATTCCAAAAGTTGTTTTTTAGAACCACCCTTCATTTTATAATAATACAAGAACTACGTCTATTCTACGATGGTTCATTCAACAGTACGTGTACTCTCTCCACCATTCAACCAAAATTTTATCATTCAACTTTCACACAACCCATCTCTTAAGAGAATATTGTCCTGTTACTGTTTCTTTAGCGTCACAACCTAACACTTAACCTGAAAATACCACTGTGTCTCTTAGTCTTTAACCCTTTCTCTCACTTGTACTTCCACTCTCCACTTTCCCGTATCTTTTAAAAATCTTTTCATTCTCCTCGCATCTTCTCTTTAACTTCCTTCTTCGTTTTTCTTCACTTCTCTGTATTCTAACCTACTGTTATAAATAAAGTTCCACTAGCCCCGGAAAACCTTGGAGAGCGCTTTCCCTTTCTTACTGCTCTTAACTTAAAAGCACTCTCACCCATTTCGTAAGGCATAAAAAGGTCGAGAATGTCATCAAAAAGCATTGTGCAGAAAAATTGTGTCGTTTTTGTAATAACATCTGCTTTTATGCAGACACCAACCAAAACAGCAGTGTATTTATGATTATTTTTGTTTCATATTAGATTGGAAGACCACACCCAAAGAAGTCAGTTCTTTACAAAGCCTCTTCTTGTTAGGAGACGCTTTACTTCAACTGAAAAATTAATGCATGTTAAATCGTTGAGGTATTTCAATTAAAGTAACAATATAAGTAAAAGGTGCATTACAATTAAACAAATTTTTGAATAAGACTTTTGTCCCGACGAATTTGTTAGTTTCCATATTTCTCTACTTTCGAAAATTTTCACATTGCTTAATTTAAAAAAAATAAATACCACGAAGAAAATACGCACTGTTTCAGTATTGTATGTTAATATATTCGTAATTACGAATTATTTTAAAATTGAATCAGAAGGAAAATACACTTTACACAGAAAGCTTAATAAACAAAGCGCATAGTTAAGAGCACTGAATTCTTAGGTTTTCATTTCATTTTTAGGTAATGCACTTGAAAACACCTCACAGCCTTTATATATTTTTTCTTCTACAATTCGGTCATGTGGAATGTATGCCCATTGTATTGTCACGTTACGAGATTGAACTCTGGTGGACAGATTACTAAGCTTCATAGTCAACTGCCATGCGAGTGAAGGTTCACATGTACTGATTACCAGCCAATTTTAATTGCTTTTATGATGTAGTAATTTATCAAGAGTAACCATACTTTGCATTTTAGTAGCAATAATCCATAAGAAGAGTTCTTCGAAATTTCAAATTAATTCATCGATTACTATTTTCGATTTCTTTACCACATCCATTTCATGGAAATTCATTAGTATAGATTATTGGCTAGCCTGCTCCTGGCGTTAGCTGCGGTTGGGAATGAGCTCTCTCTATTTTTCAGTTTAATCTTTCTAATTATTTTATTTTTTCGAGTTTTTTGTGATCAGTAGTTGTATTTAGATCCCAACTTTCATTGTAGTGTAAAATTCTTTGTTCTGTGTGAGTGTTAAGTGAAAAAACACTAAAAACATTTCCTAAGGTTTTCAAACCCAACGGACCATATATAAATTCATATTGTTTTCAAGTGCTTCATTCAAAGGTGTGATAAAGTTTACGTATGTACAAACGGAATCATAAATTTAACTTCTTGGTGCATTAAAATTAATTATTTTGCTGTATTAAGATTTTCTGGTGCGTATACTATTACATCATTATTACAAATCACGNTAAATAGAATTATTCCAACATTTTGCCATTTGTTTTCGTGATCTTTTTGTAGTTATTCATTACAATTTAACATAATATTGACTTAGTTATTGTGGAATTAATTTATCTGCAGTTGACATCCTAAATTATTTCTGTGATTTTAGTTGTCGGTTTGTTTATTTACGTATTTAAACCCTGCCCCAGGGTTGCACCCAAGTTATCGTCATAATTCATAGAATTATTACATTATTTTTCAATTCGTTGTTCTTGATTCTTTCGTATTTATTTACATTTTAACACAATATACGGTAGTTATTGTCGAATTAATTAATCTCCAGTGGTTGCCCTAAATAATTTTTTCAATCATTTTTGTCGTCGGTTTCTTTGTATATTTAATTTATTTATTATCTCTTTTGTAACTTCCGTAGTAATAAATATATTATTATACTAACATCCTTCATTCAGTGTTAGTTGTCATTTTTCGTGTATTCTCATTTGCTTTTGTCGTTCAGTTGCTAACTATCTCTCAACAATGGACACTATCGNAGATCTGCGTGCACGTTTTCTGTCTGCAGGTATTTTACAACTTTTGTTATGTCATTTAGCCTCTTAGATAACGATGGATACAATCTGTAACATTAGTAATTGAAAGATTTTACTTATAAATCTTTAATTTCAGATGAACCCTACGTATTGTGTTCACTCAATGTATTGCATAAATTTTAAAACCAATGAAATTCAAAACAGGCATAATTAGCAACAAACTTAATAATAAATATAACGCCTCTAAGTATTACAGAGCAAATATAGTTTGGAGAGGTGATGAATTTGTTGAAGTAAACAAAAGAACAATTTTAGAGATTCATTAATTGAATCTCGTGTTTTAAAATAAACTGAATTGTGTAATAACTAAATTTGTTAAGTATTAATTTATTACAAAGATGATTAAATATTGTGTTATAATTTATCTCGTACTTTAAATTGACTACGTCTTTGCAATGAAACCATTTTCTTTCTGTCTTAGGTAAGTGCCCCAATTTAAGGAACTCAATATATGTCGGAGATGGTAAGTGAAGAAAAAAACATTACTGAAATAAATACATTTTTATTTCTTTAAAGTAGAACCTATAAAACTACAAAATGTTGAATAAAATAAGATCTAAGGAAATAAAAAGTTTTATTCTCCATGAATCCCAAAGCGTCTGACAGCTTGGATTATTTCTCTGAGAGATGCAGTTCGATTCAAGCAATGCCAAAAACATAAAATAATAAATACATAAGCTTAAGGATGGTTTAGCGAAATACCAACACGAACTAGTTCAGGTACAGAAATTATTTTTCCTACTAATGAGCCATTTAAGGTCACTTCTAGACCCTCTATCTACGATTTTCATTGATATTTATCATTCTCCCCCTCCCCAAAAAAAAAGAGAAACTAAACTCTCTTTCTTTATATATACATATATTGTAAGAATCAATTAATTCTTAAATATTAATTAAAATAATGAAAGTTTTGAAAGACAGGAATGTTTCGTGAGCAAGCGGAATCGTTCCGCGACCTCGGCTACGGTGCTATAATGGAAGGGGAGAAGGGACCACGACCGCTGTAAAAGACGCAGGGTTTTGTATTTCCTTGTTCAAAGGAAGGGCAATAATATACGACGAAGGGAAGAGTGTCTGCGTTTTACGCGTTATTTTGGTCAGAAGCTGAAGGGAAGTAAAAAATTGTAAACAAATAACAACTGACGTCGTTTGAATTGAAACTAGGAAGGAACGGAAAATCACGGGATAAATAAAGAGACGAGGTCGACTTTGGTGACAGATCTGGATACTAGCACGCAGTTATATGGAAGACGCAGATCGTGTGCGAGAAGGGAGATAGAGGGTCAGGGTCAGGGTAATCGTCATGCGCTATTGAGAGAAGACGAGAGCGGATCTTATTGGTTAAGAGGGGCCCAGAACTTTGGACTTTATGACTCTTGAAGAGGGTCCAATTATCAAGAAAGAACACCGCCGAATTATATCTTTTAAATTCATCATAAATGTAATAGCATTTTCAAGAAGCGAGAGTTATTGTCAATTCAGTGTTTATTTTATTTGTTGAAAGAGAAAATATCTTAATGTTTGTTCAAAAAGTCAAATTTGTTTAAAATTCATATTTGTTGTAGAGAAGCCGAATTCGGCGGTAATATCAGTGTGTTTCATGTTTACGTTGGCAAGTGTGTTTTATTTTGGGGGATAGCATGAGGGTCTTTTATTGTATGTGATTTATGTTCATTAAAGTTAATGAGTTAATTTGTCTTGAAGCGTTTTCCTGTATGTGGAACACCAGTATGGTTCTTTCCCTTAGATAAACAATACGAACCCAATTACGCGTGGACCTCTGAGAAAGAGCTAGTCGAGGCGCATTAATTTTCAAATGAACTTAGGTTAATTCATATTATTATTATAAACTAAATTTCAATTCTGCCACAATCCACATATCCTTTTGATCGGAAACAACAATTTTTAAAGTTGGACTTAATCATTTATTTACATAAAATACACTTCCTAATCATCCCAATACAAAAGAAACACTACTCATTGAAATATTACATTGGCACACTCCAATTTCAATAGTACCCCCAAAATGCACAGTCTTATCCTTAAACAATAACATACAATACATTTGTTCCCTTTGATCAGTTTAATCAATTAAGAGCTGTTCAAATTAGTGATTATTAGAAGATTTTTGACTTTTTGAACACAAAACCCATTTGGATTAGTTTCTGACCTTTGACATAATTCTGAATATCTGATACTAATGCGCCGCAAAAGTCTTTGGCAATATCACACGCATTTGGTTATAATTCACTGGCATTTGATAAATGTTCGCAGTACACTGCACACAGAAATTCATACAATTACCTTAGTTTTCTGAAGTTTGGCTTCCTGCTACAGAACGTCGGAGCACATGCTCCATCATTGATGGGCAATCGCCTCTCGCTCCGGTTCATTCACGACGACTACAAGGTGACATATCTCGTACTCTTGCTACCGAAGCCACTAAGTAGTCCTCCACGTGGAATTGAAGGATGTCTATGACATCATCGCTCCGCACAACTTGACGAGGACGTTACTGCGTAATGGCTCTCGAACAGTTTATCACCATTAATCGTTCAGTGAAATGTTTATCACACGCGAAATATAAACTTTCAAAGTGAAACGACTGTCACTCGTGCCAAACTAATTCAGAATGCATAGAACTGGTAACGAATTCAATTTCAAGTATTTCGTAAATCGCCGGTGGCGAGAAACTAATAAATGATCAACTGACCGAAGTAGTCAATGCGACGTGATAACACAAGGGACAAGAAAACTATTTGCAAAGTCTCGAAGATGCTCAAAACGGACATTATCTGATCTCTCTAATATAAAAACTGTGATAATCATAATCTTACATGATATACAGTAAATCGTAACGACCGAGTAAGCCTCAATGCTCATGTCTGATCTAATGATAATATGATGTGGTGTGATCTGATGTCTCTGATGTGATATGTTCTATATACTTGGAGCGTCGCTGCTCCTCCTTAAGTAAACACCTCCCCACCAAGTGGCCCAAAAACTTCAATAATAATTCCACCCTTTCTGACGTAGAGATTTTCTTTGACCAATCGTCTATCAATTTTCTGACCACGTGATTTTCCCCGAAGTGGCACCGTATGTTGGGACGTATTTCAATTTTAGCCAATAAATGTGTTTGTTATTACTGACGCTACTTCTTTATTGTTTTTCCATCTGCTCCCCGACGTTTGCCAGATCCAAAACCCTCTTTTCCCACGGTAATATTTAATTTTGACAAGGAGACCTCATCCCTCGGCGCTCTGATTATCAACAAGTCCCGTTGCTAGGTTCTAACTCTCGCCAAGGTCTCCTTGTAATGATGGGAGTCAAGTTTGTGGGATTTGGCTTTGGTGACCATTAGTGAATATCAGTTGGGTAGCAAAAGAGAACATTCGGAGTGCACTCCGTCATTTATAAGCATTTAATTTTACATTTGTGGAACATTCCTTGAACACTTCTTGTGTTATTAGGGTTATAAAATATAAATCAGATACGAAGACTCTAAGAGCATTAAATTAAAAAAGAATTCATTCGAATGGAAATCTTCAGATCTAAAGGATCTTTCCAAGAGCTATTGTTATATAATCAGGGGTTCACCCAGGATTTATTAGTGTGTGTGTGTGTGTGTGTGTGCGAGGGAGGGAAGGGAGGTATTTGTTCTTTCGAGGGTACTTCGAGAGGTGGAGACCAGGCCATTGCCAAGGGATTGTCCATTATCCAGGCTGGGGATGCAGGACCCAGAAAATTGTGTATCTTTACCTCAAAAATGTATTTCAATGGCTGTGTATAAAAAGCCGTCGTTAATAAAAATATGTTGAATAGTTCACAGAAAAAAATAATAATACACTCATTGATAGTTTTCTAGAAATTACATATAATATGTTGAAAAATATGCTAAAATTCAGATTTTCAGAAGTGCATCTAGCTGCATTGAATACATTTTTATTAAGTGAGCTAAATTCATTTAAAAGTGATGTCTTTTTGACATTGGCATCACTGATTTCTAGGTTTAAGGTATGAGTGTGATACAAGAACTGATGCAATTATTAAGAGATCTAATGAGACACGCGATAAATATTTTATAGATATAGAAATGATTAAAGAAAAGATGAAAAATGGGAAATATGTCAAACAAGTACTGACGTCAATTAATGTTACGAGGCATTTCATAATACCTTATCAGATACAGTAAATTTTTGTAGAAAAAGAGTAGTTATTCAATCAAAAATTCAATAAGCTAGAGTAATTAGTCATTAGTCCCTGGATAACAAATGTAATTATTAAAAAAATTAATAGGAAAAAAGATATATATATAAGAAGAGGCCATACGACATAAAATTTTAAAATGATTATGAACAGTTTTCCTATAAATTACAGATGGAAAAATTGACCTATTGAAAAATCAATATTACGCTGATAAATTTAAGAACTGCGGGGAAGATGGAACATAAGAATGGAAGCTTAGAAATAATACCATCGGTTCGAACAATAAGAAAAGTGTAGAGAAAATTGAATTGGATGTTGTATCGGTAATAGAAGAACCTAACAATGTAGCGCGAAATATAAACAAATATTTTATTAATGTGCATACAGATAAAGAGATACCGCTACAATGCCACTCAAGTACTCGCTCGAAAAGATAACAGTTATCAACCGGAAAGCTCAACATTAGTTTGCGCGAGCTCATTTTTCATCATGCCGGTTACAGAACTTGAAATATTGGATACCATTAAACAATTGAAAAATAAGAAATTTTCTCATTTCGACTCATTTACTGTTGCATTGATTAAAGACATTTCCGTGCATATAACTCCTATATTGACACATATAATTAATTTTGAGTTTTAGCTCGGGTATCCTTCCAGACAAATTAAAATTAAGTACAATACTATCAATCTATAAAAAAGGGTATACTATCATTATATAAATTTAGATAACCTAAGACCAATCAGTTTACTATCGGTTTTTTTCAAAACTTGGGAAAACCACATCAGAGATTTATATAATAAATTAAGATCGTCAATTAGAGTTTTTTCCTGCCTACGCAACATTTGTGACACTGACCTAATGCGTAAATTGTATTGTGCATTAATTCATTCTAGATTAATGTATGCTATCAACTGTTGGGGAAGTACGAATAAAAAGCTAATTAAGAAGTTAAAAACAACACAAAATCACTTTGTTCGTATTATGTTATGTAAAAATAATTGAGTGAGCGCTTTTCCCATTGTATGTAGAATTAAACATATTGACCGTTGAACATTTGTTAGTATTTAAAGTTTTAATAATTTTTTATATAAGAAGCGGAAATGTAGGAGCAATTGAATATATATATATATAACGAAATGCGGAAAATATAGTTTTCAGAACACCTAAAGTAAAAGAAGAATTGTTTAGACAATCCCTTCAGTACGTAGAACCTATGTTGTTTAATTAGTTGCCTATGAAATTAAATCCTCCAATAAGTGAAACAATATAGTAAAATACTAAAGTCATGGCTATTAAGGACATCTGATATTAGCTACTTAAGCAAGGTAATAAGTTAAATATATTAACATATTACAAATAATCATTTGAAATAAATTGTTCTATCATGTACACTAATTATAAATTAATTAGACTTGAATTGTCATCTCATTATTGCATCAGCGAATCTAAGCGCGTTTATATCTGTATTCTATTTATACACATAAGTTGTATAGAAGTAAGATTTTGTTTTGTTTGTTTTTCTTAGACTACAAATTAATGTTATTCTTAGTTATTCCTAAATTAATTAATTAATTTAAATGTGTCTTGTAGTTACTCTTTATCGGTGTTGACTGCAAAGAAATTTACTGCTAAAACGGACTCATTATTTTTGTTGTTACCACACACTTATATTTTATTCGTGAAACTGATCTACTACTGGATGTTGGTCAGTGTTCGTAGAAGATTAAACTATCTTTTTCTGTTAATGTGATGATGGAAATAAATTATTATTATTATTATAAGTTTAACCGATAAAAATACCTTCAAATCCTTACTGCGCTTCAACCCCTAATATTCCATTGATGCTTTCCTAACGTACATCCTGACTGAAGCGTTGGGAGTGAAATAGTTATTTGTCTATAAAAGTCATAAAATTTAATAATTTTACAGTATAATAATGATAGACAAAAAAGTACTACCTTTACATTTACTTCGAAAAAGCATCAATGAAGTATTATGGGTTCAAATATTCTTCGGATTTTAAGTATTCTAATCGGTTAATAAGTTCATGTCATTCGTTTATGTAATAATTGAAAGGAATATCGGAATAGGGAGGAAAAGAAAGTTATGCGCTATCACTAATTATCGTCAGTCTATTTGATTAAAAATATATATTCGAGGGCGATATAGATGGTTAATTAAACCAGAATCGAGAGAGTAGTTTGAGAAATCTCACCACACGGTCACGTACGTTTGCCTGACAGTCTGGGAGTTACGCATTTATCTGAAGAGCCCTTGCCCTTGGCTCAGCCGGATTGCGTCATTATCCCTTTCCTAATAACTCAGCGGAGAGCATTTCAGAAGTTGAAACAAGGTAAGCTTTACCTCTGATACGCGTGGCACTCGCTTGAATTTGCCGAATGACGTAGTAAATGAAACTACCTCTGTTATTCTACCTCTAGACAAACATTCTACCTCTAGAATAACCTATAATATGCTTTCCCTTTAATCGAGATTATCGGTTTTAATATTCATGAATCAATAGTCAACAAATATATCTTCTCTTCATGGGTTTGTCCATAAGTCTCCATTTTAATATGAATTGAGTTGTAAATATTCCTCGATTTTTATTCCTTCAGGCTAATAATTTTTTTCGTGCAGATATTAAATTTATTTTCTCATATAGACTGTACCCACGGATGCAAAGAGATTTGCTACAGAATTTTATTAGAAATACGTAGCATAAATTTGTTGTCTTTTTGAAATAAAACCAAAATTATTATGAATAATCTTCCAAATAGCTAAAATATCTATGCTTCACTAAATTTTTGATATGTGAAGTGTTATGTTTCAAATACATTTATATTTTTCCCTTTTTTTATTTTTTTGATGGAAATATAGAAAATAATTTGAAAAGAAAGGAAAGAAAGGAAAGAAATAAAATAACATCGTCAAATATTGAAGGAAATCCTAATATTTATGATTGGAGTAATTTAATGTTTGTCCCTAGAAATGTGTCGTGAAAGTTTTACTGTTCAAGTGTGAATTACATCAAGTGTGTTCAAGTATTGAGATTTAGAATTATTTTACAGATATTGATCCAAAACGCATATCACTCCCACTTTCCTCTTCCTGTGAGAATCCAGCACTTTTTCACATCTAAATTGTATTTTATTAGCTGCTTTTATTTCTTTGAACTTCTTTGTGTTTTATTCATGTCATATCATTGGAATCTCTCGCTCTTTCTACTCTGTTGGTATCTCTTACATTTGCCTTCATGTAATAAATTTATATAACTACATTCAGAAACCTGACTACCCATTCACAAATGATATGCTCATGATTTCATTTCTTTTTGAGATCTTTTTTGGAACACATATTTCCATTCATTTATTATACTTCTTCACTTTTACTCATATTGCTTGTCATTTCTTGCCTATTCAATCCCACATTTTACTACTTGGTTTGCTAGGATTATTTGTGAATGGGTGAGCGCAAATCACGTTTTTTTTCTTGTCCCCTATAGAACAGGCATGTAATAAAAATACCCATGTCTTTCTGAGATTCAAACACAGATTTTTTAAGCTTCAGGGGATATTTCTGCTTCATTTATACGACCCTTCAGGACGACACACTTCAATATCTCATCCCCTACACTACTTGTCACACCGTCCTCCGTTGTTTCAATGTCTATATCACAAGTCGTATCTCAATGTGTTTTATACTTGTGACATTTACGTTATTAACACTTTCCTCCAGCCTCTCATATCTCTATCTTCTTCTTCCTTTATTTTTCAGTTTATTAGAGTGATAGTTAATGTAACTTCGAT
Organism: Laupala kohalensis; assembly: GCA_002313205.1. Classification (NCBI taxonomy): domain Eukaryota; kingdom Metazoa; phylum Arthropoda; class Insecta; order Orthoptera; family Trigonidiidae; genus Laupala; species Laupala kohalensis. The sequence continues at coordinate 120,129 of NNCF01128502.1, read as the reverse complement.
AATTTCAAGGATATATTTTTTTAAATAAATTATTTTATTATTATAATCCTTTCTGTTTTTATATTCCATCCACATTTCGATAATATCCAATCCAGGTTAACCTTGACAGAAGGGTCCGAGAAATATTTTGTTACGATCACCTTTTTTACGTAATTCATGTTACTTATATTTCATTTTATTCCATTAAAAATGCATAATCTCTTCTAAGAATTCAAGAACTTAGAATACTGATATTTTTGTCCTCGTTTGATAATTCTTGGGAATTAATAATAGAGGCACATAAATGGAGAACTTTTGAAGTGTCAATATCATGCTATTACAGGAGAGACAAAAAAAAACTGATTACAGTATTAATTATTTTAAAAACGCAGAAAAACTATTATAGATTACTTATTTGATGTTGAAAGTGATAGTGCTTTTAAAACTAACAACTCAAATTTGATTAAAAAATATGTTTAATATATTGTAAGCGCCAAATCTTTAAAACATCGAAAGTGGTTCTGATAAAACAGTTGTAAATCAAATAATTAAAATATGAAAAATGCCACATATTATCCAAAAAACTATCTAACGAGTAGAACTCTAAAGAATGCCATGTTCGATATCCTTCATTCTGCCTGGCGTTCCGACAAATTGTTGAAGAAAATAGTAAAAATATCGATTTTCCCGACTGTTATTGCATGATACATGTTATGCCTCGCGTCGTTGTACAGGCACACTGTATCTTTTGAGCGTCATAGCATTTAAACTAGCGACAGTAGGCATTTAGAACGATTATCCCAGCAATGGCATTGCTTAGGAGAACGTTTTTTTCAAAATTTTAAATTTTGGTACTTAGAACGTTTTTCTTGCATATCTGAATTAGGAACGAAGGAAAATATATCACCAATTTTCTTCTCTTTTTCCACAAACACCTTTTGTCCGATCTTTTGTGAATTCTTCATCCACATCTCTTCTTTCCTCCAATCTGGTGCTGTCTCTCCACGTCGTAACTTCTCGAGCCTGTGAAGCTGTTGCATCATCTTCCGCACAGATTCCAAGTGAACGATCCGTGTGCCTCAGTTTACGTCCTCGCGGATCTGTAATTCATCGGTCTCTCGCTCTCACGCACGCAGCCGGCTCCCTTACGCGCGGAGAGACTACGAATGCCGCTGATGAATAATTCATCGAATGCGCTGCCATTTCCCTCCTCCCCCCTTCAACCACCCATCAGATAGGGTAGAAAGGGGAAGTGGCTTCAGTTTCACCAGCGAATTTAATATCACTCTTCCGTCGATTTGTTTCTGCGGTGGTAAAGGAGACCCTATATCTCGTGACAGGGATACGGGGCGGAGATTTGATTTCAATTCGTCCATCCTTGTCAACTAGTAGAGACACAGTGTCTATTTATATGTATTTCTCGTTTCGACATGCTAAGGACCATAATCTTATATTCACAGTGAAGAAATTTCTGATTTTCTCTTGAATCTTTTAAATAACTCACTTAACAACTATGTGTTATAATAATTCGACAATCATTTGCAGGCACAATTACGGGGAGAATCCTCTCATAAACGAGTAGAACAACTCTTCATTTATTACATGTATTCATTATTGGTGCTCGCCAACGCTTTGAGGTTTATCAGGGGTAACTCTGGTTTATCAGTAGTAACATAAAAATTGACGAAATCCAGTTTCATTACATTCTTCTTAAAGTTTTAGATTTGGAAGGTTCATTAATGTGCAACCTTCGCTGTCAGAAGTCAGACACTTATATCCTTACGATATTAAATGATTCAGCTTTATGGATTTATGGGTTACGAAGCTGATGTATAGGTCATACGATTATTGCAGTATAGTCAGAAATAGCAATGATTAAATCACGCCTACTTTTCGACGGTTTATTGGTCATCATCAGGGTTTATTTATTTATTTGATTTTGTCACGGATTTCGTGACCACCTTATCTATTAACTTTCTCATTATAATGTGCTCTGACTAGTCTACTTACACTGAACTCTAACTTTTTTAAATGTATTGGTTGAAACTGCAATGAACTGTCATAAACGCAGACAAACTTAGTTAATTTATACCATTCTCTATTCGTATTACAGAAGTTCGCTTTTGGTAGGTTAGCATACTTTTTTCTCCTGTTCTTACTCCTTTCTCATCTCACCTATCATCAGCCTACCAGAAATTTTGTCGATTTTGTCTTTGATCATTTCTCTGGGTTTGATAAGATTTTTAATACAACCCTGAGGATGACCAAGACAAATTGCTAACTTTCCTTTTTTCATTTCTGACCAAACTACTATGACCCTGGCTTCCTGTGGAGGCATTTTCACGTGAAAATTCATGTACGTACTTTCTGTCTACGTAAATTCAAACCATACGGATAATTTTTATTTATAAAAGTTTGATTTGAGACAAAGTGTGTGTTTGGTGAAACAAAAATACTTATATGATGAAATAAAGTCCAGTGTTAAATGTTCTATCTACATGTACATTTATATTAAATAATAGAAAGTAAAGACAGAAAAATCTTACGCTTGTGCTATTAATGAAATATTGTTTTCAAAATTTACTGATATTTTCCTTTATAAATCTATTTAATAGAATAGTTATAGCAAACCAAATGAAATAAAAGTGGCGTTTTCGACATAAATTTTACATGTTTAGTATATTAGTTTAGTTTGAACAGTAAATAATATTTCTTGTTTAGGTGAGAAAAGATCTCTGAGTCCGTTTTAAAATAGTAAAAATATTTAAAATAACGAGATTTACTAAATAAACTTAAATAGTACAATTTTCCAATGTAAGACTCGCTGTCAGCAATTATTATCTTGAATTGGACATATATCTTTCACACATGATACATTATTACTACATTAATGGTTATAAAAAAATTGAAATATGAAAAAGTATGGAAAGTAACATGTTTTAAAACTTACTTGTGATAGGCTCCTTCCTTTCTCTTTTCTGACCTTCCTTGGTCACCTCTTGTTCTTTTCAATCCCGACGCCATTAGGGATAGGGTATCTTTCATTTTCCTTCTTTCCCCCAGGGGACTTACATCCAGTAAGTACGTATTTGGCCAACACGGGCCCCGAGCAGAGTCTCGCATTACTTCCACTTACTTGTGGAGGCTCCTTCCTTTCTCTTTTCTGATCTCCCTTGGTCACCTCTTGCTCTTTTCGATCCCGACCCTATTAAGGCTAGGGTATCTTTCATTTTCCTAATTTTTTTCCATCCCTCTCATTTTTTGTCCTACCCCTCATTTTTTGTACCCCTTATTCTTTGCCCCCCTCATGTTATGTCCTCCCCTCATTTTTTGTCCCCCCTTATTCTTTGCCCCCCTCATGTTATGTCCTCCCCTCATTTTTTGTCCCCCCTCATTTCTTTGTCAAGGTTTTGATATTTAGTTTTGAGATATGTTTTGGTATGTTGTCAATCAGGAGGGTTTTTAGTGGGTATGGTTGAGTTATTCGGCGAGTCCCACATGCGGGCAGAGTCATGTTGGCTCTCTCTAGTGCGTAACTGCATTTTCCCTACCTGTACGAGTTTTTAGGGCTCCAATGACCTTTGATGTCTGTTTGACACAAAACACAAAATATCTGCAAGAAGACCACGAATCTCGAGACAGCGCCGCAGCCTTTTATCCTGGAGCAGGTTTTTAACAAGAATGAATATCAAGAATATCACTTCAAAAATTAAAAAAAAACACCTATTGTTGAAGCAGAATTAATCTCATTGGAGCTTATAAAAAATAAGATTTCATTGTCGGAAGTCTTTATCGGCTATACCAATAATAAGTTGAAATCAAGATATAATTCACACTATTTATAATGTGAATGTTAAATAAATGTTTCAATATGAAAAAATCAGCAAATAACGAATTTTATAGATACAATACGTATTTTCTTCCTCGAGCTCGTTTCTCGTAAAAAAGCAGCCCTAAAAACAACCAAAAAAACAAACAAACAGATGAACTACCATCGTCATTCGACTGTCAAGGTCGAGCTACCTCCGCGCGCTCTGACGCAGAAATTCTGAAATTATATTGCCTGCTCTTCGTGCGCTCGGTCGCTCGAGCTATCTGGTGGGGTAATTTTAAACTACCCTTTTGCGAAGGAGTGGCAGCTTGGATAAATTCGCTGTTTACACAACCGCCTCCAGCCAGTTACTGAAGAATATACTATATCTTCAAGGCGGGAATGTTAATTTTGCAGAACTACGCTTGCGCAGAACCCACCTGCAAACGAGAGTTGACTGATCGCTTCAGGTGCTTTCAACCAGATACCTGCACGATCATTTCGAAACAATGTCGACATAAGCCGTAAAATCCCAGAAAAAAAATTACATAAAAAATTCAAATTTTAAAATGTATTTAAGGGATCGCTACTAAATGTTTCGAACATGTAAAAATGTATCGAAAAAATCAGATACTGATAATCCATATGTTTTCCTAAGTTGGAATCTAGTGAAACCTTTGTTTTCGAATAACTTTAACAAATTATTCGTTATATTTGAAATAATTTATCGAAATAATAATTGGTTTCGTTATCAAATTCGAAAAGAAAAATTAAACCTTCCATTGTTGCGTCTTTTGTAATTTTTTTCTTTTGTTGTTATTTTGTGTCTTTTGTTAATATTTATCTGAATTAAAGCACGTTTTAAATGATATAAGGAGTAATTACGTAGAAATTTTGATTTATCATAATGGTAAATATATGAATTAAAGAACAATTAATGTTTATACCAAGTTTAATTGTAAATATTACTATGCAATTAAATATTGTTAAGAGTTATTATACAATGCATTAATGTTGTTAAGTGTTAATTATACAATATCATAGTATTAAACATTTCATCATTCATAATTTTGTAAATAATAGTAAGAATTACTTAATAGTTCTAATTTAGCGATTGAGATCAAAAATTTATATTTGAACATGTACAATCAAAACCTATAAGAAACTGAACTTTTGTAGTTCCAATACCTGGTACGTAACTGAAACATGTATTTTTTTGGAAATTAGTTAAACTACTTCACCAAATCTGAAAACTCTTCACTCAATATGATGAGATACTGACGAAATCCAAGAAAATAGATGCAACTTAGTGATTGAGTATATGTTACTATTTACTGTTTCATTACTGACTCTTTTTCTAATTTTCAACGAATTCTACAAAATATTATATTTTTTATCTCAACATTATCAATTCCATTTTGAAGTTGCGAGAGCTTCGTTACATAGTGCATATGAAATTCGAGTTCTGGTTTCAAAGTTAAGACTAAGTAAAGGATAATGAGGATGCTGCACGTTACAATTTTAATGATTCATCCTCTGCATCATTTTCCTTAGAATTTGGAGGCAGTTAACTGAGGAAGTTTGTTTCTGAACTCTGTCATTAAATTTAATACCCATCAAGCATTTCGTTACATATTTTTATGATGATTAATAAATAATAATAATTTAATCTATATTCTGATTGAAAAAATAAACATTTTACAAATATAATAAAGTATAGTACTGGTTATCAACTTGCTTGTTATTTGACACGTGAAAAATTAATTTTTTTCTGTTATGAATTATATAGTCATATGATATATTTTTCTTGTAAGTATGATTATACCGAAATGTTAATCTTAAAACCTATTTTTAATAAAGTATTAATAATCCTCCAACGAATGCTCAAAAAAATTAAATCATGATGCAGTGTTAAAAAGTATTTTTATTCACTTAAAATATTTTATGTAATTTCTGAAGTTTTAAAATAAATATATAAGTATATGGATCATAATTTTATGTCAAAATGTTTAAATTATGCTGTAATAGGAATAATGTGAAGATGGAAATATATTTTGAAACATTGTATGAAATTGTAATATTTTAATTAAATACTATGTAAAAAATACGCCATTGTGTTCATCCCTTGTCAAATCATCATGTTTGTCGAAACTCTCAGATCATTTTCACTGTGATTCATTAGTATGTGCTGTATTGCTCACCGCCTATTACATACTGTTTTCTCGGAATCAAGAGGGTCTGCAAACATGTTTATTAGTAAGAAGCAAATTATTCTAGGAAAAACACATGTTAATTTTCCTACTCACTAAAAATATGTTATGCTCAAAACGACGTTTGAAAACTTTAAATGCGTTTATTTATATGTTCATAAATTCTAGATTATTATTATTATTATTTATTTGTGTATTAAACCTGAGGAATATATTGCAACCCAAAGGACGATAAGCAAGATTATATTAATAACTGTGTTCATGAAATGTTCAGAAAATTGTAAAGAAACTATCGAAACATTAACCACAAATGTTTGCTAATTATTTTCAAAAATCCGGATAAAGCGTGAGTAATCAGAAGAAAACGCTGTGATGGCAGACTGTTGTACTCGCTATCATAACCCACATCTCTCTTGCACATATAAATCTATTAGAACCCTGTATTGGTATGAAATGTTAAACCGACATTCTTATGCGTTTGAGTTATGGCAGGAAGCACTTCAGCAATTGCGCTGGAATTCTCCAGCTGAAGGGAATTACAACCAATTGATTTGCGTTTTGAATTAGTTCTTCGTACTCCAATACATTAATCATTATTCACACCACAGAGTAGATAACGTAGTAGCAAATTTTCAGTCAATACCTAGCAAAACTTGAAGAAACATAAATTTTTTGTTAGTGGTGCATTATTTTCGAAAAGTGTTACCTACTGTGAAATAGGAAATCGTTAATTTTCATCGCTCAAGTGATGGAAATGAGTTAAAATGTCGGAATAATAGGTTCGTAAATAAATTTTTTTAACGTCATGTTCAGAATAACTTACAGAAAAATTAAGTGATCAATTGAATAATTTTATTCTCACATGGTATTGAATAATTCTTATAGTTCATGAAATCAAGTTGGTGTACGTTAAAACCACTCGTAAATACGAGAAGATGACAAATTATTCCATTATTTGCAACGCATAAGGTGGATTACGTTCGCCCTGTTGCTGAGCCAATAGAAGAAATACTACAATACTAGTATATAAATTGATCCATTTTACTCTAATATAATAAAAAAATTGACTCCTACGGCGCGTCGAGATAAATATGTAGGTAAGTCAATCAATAAATCACAAAACTGATTAGAGGATATAATAATCAAAGTAACTTTCTGACATTTATTTCACTTTCAGACATTATCACCCCGTACATTCAGACACTTATCTCAACTCCTTACAAATCCTTGAAAGCCAGTGGCAAAGAAATATTTTGGTTATGTTGCAGCCAACGAGTAACCTCTTTGATTATGGCATCATAAGTTTCAAAATTACGGCCATCCCAATGATTTTTAGGGGTCCAAACAAATGAAAATCACATGCAGGTCATTAAGAATGATTTCTTTCACGCTGCACTGTTACTGCAGTTGACACATCCGTAGGACGACCAAGACACTCCCATATCTGATGCTCTGCCTCCCCTCGTTAAATTTCTCGATCCAATTCAACACAGTTTTCCGTGAGAGACAGGTTTCACCATACTCAGGATGCATTTCTCGATGCACTTTTTCTGATGGCCCACAACAAACACACAACTGCAAGCTGTTTCTTCTCGGGTACACTCGTGCAAAATAACCGCCATCGTTCTCTGACTGCATCTGACTGCCTGCGTGCGTACGAGATGTCACGCAGCCTATACGGCAAGCCTAAATATGCTGCCATCTGCTGGCAAGAAATGTGCTCGTATTTTGAAACGATATAAGGGAAACTGACGTTAGCGATTTATATATTGACCTGCTCTCGTACAATGATATTGGAAGTGAAAAATGAATATAAAAATTCATTTAACATGAATAAGATATTAAATACATCTCTGCCTTAGGACGCTTAATCGTAATTGATGAGATGGTTATTTGCTTGCTTTCAGAGAATGATTTAGTTTATTGTTCTCCACGAGGTCAGGCGAAGTTTATTACACCATTTTCCAATATAAACTTATAAATTTTTTTTTACTAGATGTGCTAAATTACACATTACTATAAATTAACAGAATATAGAATATTGAAGCAACTCAGATGTAGCAGCATACTGAGGTCAACGATACAAAACTAATAATGTATGTATTATCCTCATAAATTTGTTTTAACCTCAAATAAAAAACGTATGAGAATTATGTTAGTTGAAATGAAATATTCATAACTTTGTCTTTTACCTTCTAGCTCAAACTCAATTTTCAAATGCTAATACTATCTGCACGGTGCAGTAAGTCTCACGTGTAACGTAAAGCATTGTGGTAATTATGCTTGAGCGGTCCATTGGGTTAAGAGCCTTAGAATCCTACCACGATGCGCATGCAACAGTTGTAGGGAGGAACAGAAGCGCAGTTACGATTTGCTCTCACCGCTACTGAACCGGAAAAGATATGACGCTCTATTTGCCAGGATTCAGATGGTAATAGAGCTACTTGCAAAGAATCAGACCTACAGGAAGATGGTCTTAAAAAATTTTTTGCAAAAACATATGCCTCGAAGAATCGTGCAATGAATAATTTTCTTTAACATGTATTAAATGTTAAACAACAAAAAATTGGAAAGAATTTCACTATCATCTGCATTAATATGCAACTGCCACAGAAAATTGAAATATCTTTTTTGCGTAACCGGATGAAATAAATCCCACAAATGAAGTATTTACTATACAACATAAAAAGATGTGTCACATATTTTGTATTATTTCATGTTTCACCTTTTCCTTCCTGAGATTACAGCATTTAAAAATTACATCGAGGAAAGAAGCTACTTGATTCATTTATTTGAAAAGGATGTTACTTGACTATTGAGTCTCGAAAAATGAAATCTCTGACACGTCTGGTTAGTAGTACACAATTTTCGTAGGTTATTGTAGGTGAGTTACATAATGTTCCATCATGTACTGATCATAACTTTTCTAATGTCCGGTTTACATTGTTAATGATAAGTACGAAACTTGCCTTCATCTAGCTCATCGGAGAAAGAATCTGCCATATTATTCAGGTAAATAAAATAGTCTCGCTAAAGAAAAGTTAACGCTCTTCTTCTGCTTATTATTATTATTTTATTCCGTTTTGGATCTCAGCATTTTTCTGCTGGTCGTAGTGAGGTACGAGCTACATCTAGCACATTCACTCTGGATGATCCAAACTCTGGATGATCCAAACTTCTGACTATTCTTGATGTGTTGAGCAAATCAGCTTTCTGAATTTGTACTTAAATGGTCTTGCGCAATTTTAACATGCTAATATTATTGTGGAGGGAGATAGGGATGACTCATGTAGAGGAAATTACTACCAGTACTATGTAAACTATCTCCATGTTTCGTATCCTTTGTGCTTCTGCCTTAAGGTCACTGTATTTCTGATGTTTTTCCTGAATAGTTTTCTGAAGGTTGTGAGTGTTTGGCACAGCTATGTCTATCAAATAGGTTGTCTTTGTTACTTGATCTTTTAGCACTATGTCTGGTCTGTTGTTATGAACTGTACGGTCCGTGTTTATTGACCTGTCATAATATAATTTGATGTATGTTGATTCTAAAACGTCAGCCGGCTCATATTTGTGATAAGGTGTGCTATTTTCTATAAGCCAGTACTTTAAAGCTAATGCTTGGTGAATTATGTTAGCCACCTGGTTATGGCGATGTAAATAATCAGTTCACGCCAACATATTACAAGCTCCGGTTATATGTTGAATTGTTTCAGAAGCAGTTCCACATTTCCTGCATTTATCATTTTCCATATGGGGATCCTGCATAATATATTTCTTATAATTCCTAGTGGGAATAACCTAATCCAGGATGGTCATAACAAACCCTTCTCTTTCAGGAAAAAGCTCCCCTCGCCTGAGCCATGCGTTCGCGCTCTTGTCGACATTGGGGTTGCTCAGGTCATGAGGGTGTCTTCCGTGTAGTGCCATGCTCACCATTCCAAAATTTTGTTTGCTTCTGGAAATTTTTTCGTCTAAGTTTCTAGCTTCTAATAGGTTTATTGGAGTGTAATTGTTGTCTGAACTGCAAATGCTGGCGCGTAGTGAGGATTCCTTCATTCGTTCATGAAAATAACAACGAAGTTGAGCAATCTGTCTGTTGTGTAGGTTTTTTATATCTATAATTCCTCTTACGCCTTCATCTCTTGGAAGTGTCATTCTCAGATTACTTGATTTTGCGTTCATTTGCAGATTACTCAATTTTACCCGCAATTTTCTTTGTAGATTTTCCAAATCAGTGGTCGACCAAGATATTATCCCAAATGAATAAGTTAAAATTGATATTACATATGTTTATGACCTTTATCAAATTATTACTATTCAGCTCTGTTCTACAGATTCTCTCCAGTCTGGTGGTAAATTCCGATGTAAGAGCTCTCTTGATTTCAGAATGTGCTATCATTTTAATTGCTTATTTCCTAGATACATGTAAAATTCAAATTCTGTCATTAGCCCAATTCTACCCTGCACTGCATCAACTTCCTGAGGGTTTACTAAATCTTTACCTTTACGACTACCTTTAAGATTCTGAATTTTTTTAAACAAATTTCATATTAATATCCATTGAAAACTGTTCCACCAATTGTATTAATAGTTGAAGCTTAATTGAGGATGAAGCCTATAGCTTCAAGTCATCCATGTACAGAAAATGGGATATCCGATGGCCATTTCAGTTATTACCTATGCGATATGCGATGTTGGTACGATTCAGTAAACGGGACTAGGAATTCAATGCCAAGCAAAACCAAAGTGAACTCAAAGAATCGCCCTGAAAAATCCCCCTTTGTATCTTAATTACAGAACTTATTTCATTTCTATTGCCATCATAAATATAAATAAATGTTCTCCACTGTTTCATCATGTGTTGTAGAAATCCAATCAAAGGAGGGTGAATCTCATATATCTTAAGGATATCTATTAACCACATATGGGGTACCGCATCAAAGACCTTCTGATAGTCAATATAACAAAAAATCAACTACCAATAGCTCCTTGCATCCTTTCATGCACTTTCTGCAACACTTCTGTTCTTCAGTTAATGTGTTCTGATTACTTAAATGAGCGTTTAATAGAGCGTAATGACACAAGCAGTCATTATTTTGTAGACAGTCTACAGGCAGGTTATTGGTCTGTACTTGGATGGATCATTTGAAATTTTCCCCTTACGCAATAAAAACGTTTTACCTTTTGTCAAAATCGACGGTACCATTTCAGGGTGTTGAAAGAAGACATTGATGAAATGAGCCAGATGGAGATGAGTACAAGTTAGTTTGTTGTACCAATAATTGGGTATGTTGACACTACCTGCGGTTTTCCAATTATGAGTTTCATTTACAACTATCCTTACTTCCTCTACTGTGATTTCAGGTGTCAAAATGTTTTCAATTTCTTCTATTCCTCTGATATCCAGTTTGAATTTTCTTTGTTGGGTACACTATTTGACCATATCGAGGATCAGTACCTAGTAATTTCTTCACATTTTGGCGGAATTTGATTTTCATAACATAAATTATTTTTAAGTGTCCTGTAGAATTTTCTTTCGTCACTTTGAAAAAGGTAGTTCTCTTTTTTCCTTCTACTACATCTTGTATACCTATTTAATCTCCATTTATATGCAGCAATTTTTTGTTTAAGTATGTCCATAATACGTATACCTGTTTGATTACGTTTATCGTGAGTACCATGCACCTTGTATTTATTTTCAATAGCTTCAGCTTGTCTCTTCAGTTTCTTACTAGGATTCCACTTTTGGTAATTCTGCTCTTAATTTCTCAATCTGTCTCTTTATTCTTTGGCGCCATTTGGGTACTTTTTCTTCTCTATTTTTGGTGATTTGATTTATCTTTGCTCCATTTAGCTGTACTGCTCTAACTGCACCGCATAAGACTAGAGTGTGGATGAGTTGCCTTTTTACCCTATGGTCAGGGAAGAGAGAGAGGGATTGAGGAAGAATAAGACAAGGAAATTTCTCCGGATTGGTGACAGGATCCTCCAAGCTACTCGGTCCACTCATTGGCTCCCGTGGGAAAGGGAAGGAAAAATATAAGGGTGAAAGAACGAAAGGAAACACTGAGGGACAAGGACAACGGTCAGTTGCTCGGACTAGTCTCCTCTTACGACAGGGGGAAATCCCGTGGTGCTATTCTCCAGGTGGCCACGACACCAAACGGGTTTTTATTATTATTATTATTATTATTA
>NNCF01128502.1:96947-107692 GCA_002313205.1 Laupala kohalensis | reverse complement strand
TATGTAATTATGTACGATTGGACCCTGTGAGATGACGCTAAGCTTTTGTGATTCACTTTTCTGACTTTCCAAGCAGCTCTCATTTTTTCTCCATGAATTCTCTTTCTTTCTTCTGTCCATTTTGTTTCTGGTTTCTTCATAACGTCGTTCTCCGACTGCACTTCCCATCTGTCAATTTTTCAACACTGTGTAAGTGTTTCTGTCTAAAACTTCCGGGGAATTTATCTGATCTCTTTCTAGATCTTTTTTGACTTGTTGGATCCAGGGTATAGTTTTCAGTCGTTCTATATATGTTAAGATTTTGTAGGTGAGTCGCTTTGCTGGAAGTCTGTGGATATGTCCATAAAATCTTAATCTTCTTTTCCGGATATCTGCCGCGAGGTTGGATAATTTTTCTGTTGTTTTCTGGATTGTAGCCTGTAGCCATTTTCTGTTCTTTTTGAACAGAACCGAGAACAGACAGAATTCTTTTCATAATTTTTCGTTCTTCTTTCAGGATGTTTTCCATATCACCTTTCTTGAGGAGTATGAGGGTTTCGGTGGAATACCTGATCACTCTGTTTTAGTGTCTAACTTTTGCATGTGTGAACAGGCATTTTTTATTGTAAATGTTGTGAGTTCTTCCGTAGTATCTCTTGATTTTTTGTAAGCGGATTCTCTGTGCTTTCTTCTCTCGCCTAGTAGGTTCAAGAATCTCGTCTAGGTACTTGAAGTATGGAACTCTGTCGATTTGTCCATATTTTGTTGTTAACGTTTGAATGTCTAACTTTGAGCAGATGAATTTAGTTTTTTCGAAGGAGATTTGTAAGCCAACGCTTTCAGCGCATTCTTTAAGAGTTTCTATTTGTTCGATTGCTATGGTCTCATCGCTTGCTAATATGGCCAGATCGTCGGCAAAGGCTGAGCATGAAATTGATCACATCTTTAGGTCGTCTTAGTTGTATGGGTTCCCAGCATTTTTGATTTTTCACCTCGGGTGATTTCCCACCCTTGGATGACGAGGTTAAAAAGTAGTGGAGACAGTTCATCACCCTGCTGTGCGCCAGTTTCGATCAGAAACCCATGAATTTCACTTTGAACGTTGTGTCAGTTATGTTCAGAGTTTTTCGATCGAGTCCTTGCTCTTCGAGGATATTGAAGAGGGATTGTCTATCTATAGATTCGTATACTTTTTTCAAATCAACAAAAGAACAAATGATCTAGCTGTTTCTGACTGCTTTGTATTTTAAAGTTGTTTTTAGATTGAAAAGCTGTTCTGTGCATGATCGATCGGGACAGATACGTACACGCTACATAGTGCATTCCAGAACATAGTGTATTCCAGAACATAGTGCATTCCAAAATATAGTGACATTCCGGAATATACCAAACAAGTGACATTCCAAGACTTTCCACAATATTCCAAACAAGTGACATTTCAGAATATTCCAGAAACCAACTCCCACTAACTCAAATCATTATATTGTGTCAAGGGGACCTAGGCTACTGTTTAGAGCCAAGCAACGGTACTTGTTGATTGGAGACAGGTTCCTTATCCTGGTGCGAGCTTAGCTACCTGTCACATCGCTCAACCGTGCATTCCACTGTCAAGCTAGTGCAAATCACGCTACGGGTATCGTCACCCGATCGCGCTTCGTTACGAGTGACTTTACATTACCGCTCTTTATTACGAGAGTGACATTACGTACTAGAAAGGTTGTTACATACCCACGTTCACCAACAACGTTAAATTCAGTGTTCAAGAAACTCAACGTCAAACTTACTCATATACCAACGTGTTATTCGAGGCAAGTGTTATTTTCTTGTCTCTCTCTCTCTCTCTCTCTCTCGCAGATTTCCACGGACTCTACACTGCATGTGTGGAATCTACCATGACCAGTGAGTAATATAAAACTGAATTATGTCATATTAGGATTTGTGATAAACTGATTATACTCATTCCATCTGCGTTAAGAGACCTATGACTAAGTGACTACGTGCATGATTTTATGTACCTTTATTATATATTTTTCACATTTTCAGTCTGAGCATATTAAACTAACAGTGCCTATTAAATTGAATATAAGCGTGCTTTATTTCTTGTAGCTTAATGTATTTAGTTTTACCTTCTCTTTTGGATTATTTATTTTGTAGGGAATTCATAATCGGACACGCATTGTTATTTGTTAGCATAATTACTATTCAGGCACTTACAAAAGATAAATTAACTAAACCCCGACAGGTATTCCCCAATTTTGTGTTCAAGCTGTTCATGTGTTCTTTGGAGAAGACAGGTTGAGAAAACTTTGTATGCGACTTGAAAAAGGGAGTTGTTCACGTCCGTCTTGTCTTCTCTGTAGTGTAATGGATGAATTATGGCGCATTACCATTCTTTGGGTAATTTTTCTGTCTGCTAAATTTCTGAGATTTGTGTGAGTTCTTTGAGGGAATTCGGTTCGAGGTTCTTTAATAATTCTGCAGTGATATTGTCTTCTCCCGATGCCCTATTGTTTTTGAGTCTGAAAATATGCTTGTGGACTTCTTCTGAAGTAGCTGGGTGAGTATAGGTTGAGTATAGGTTTCTTGAGGAAATGTTGAAAGTGGTTCAGGACTTTTGAGAAGATCGGAAATGTAACGTGCTAGTTCCCGACAATTTTCCTGGTTGGTGAGTGCGAGCTTTCCATTTGGTTTTCTAAAACATAGGTTTTGAGGAGCGTATTCACGGATTCTTCATGCAAAAGTAATATAGAAATCTCTTAGTGAAGTCTATAGAAGACATGATTTTTAAGTTGTTTTGTTGCATAGTTCAATAAGTCTCAATCCATTTTTATTGGTGAACTAATGAGCTGTATTTTTGCATACAGTTTTCTGGTATGTTTTTTCTTTGAAGATTTGTGGATTGAAGTCTCCCAGAAAATTTTTCGAGTCTTCTTGGGGGATTTTTGCCATAACATTTTCAAGTTTGGTCCAGAATCTTTCTGTTTTTTGTGGGTCTTTTTTGTTATCTGTATTAATGAGCGCGTGGGTATTAATGAGGGTATAATTCTTGTTATCACTCTGAATACGCATGGTTATTTATGGGAGAAACTTCTCTGATTGAATTAATTATATTTTATTTTATAATAAAGGCCATGTCCAGATGTGGAGCGAAGTTGGCGATTCGCTTATCTGTTTTACTTTTGAAGATGCGGTAATTTCCATAGTCTATTTTGTTTTCATCGGTAAATCTAGTTTCTTGGAAAACCGGGATTTTTATTTTATGTCTGTCTAATTCTGTCACTAATTTGTGTAGTTCTCCAGTCTGAATTAAAGTATTAATGTTGAAGGTGCCAATGTATGTGGGAGTATTAGTTGGAAGTTTGCCAGATAACTCTGATTTCCCCCCATAATCCGAATGCCCGGTTGATATCTGTCATTGGGTAAATTGGTTACTACCTGCGTTATTTCTGTCTTTACTATCACGAATAATGGTAGCTTGTAATAAGATTATTTGCCCATTTTTACACTGGATGATTAGAACTAGGGATTGTCAGTTCTTGGAGCAAGAAAGGCAGCCGCACCCACTGGGTGAACAGACACTGACCAATTAGCCGGTGGTCTCCACTGCAGAAGGGGCTCTAATGACCTTGCGGTTGACGAGCCCTAAAGCCCCATAAAAAAATCCACTACAGACTCTTCATGGGTTTTGGCTGCTAGTTTTGGTCCGCCCCGGGTATTTAACTTTCCCGGTACCCTCCATATCTGGTGATCATTCCCCTATCCGCCACCTGGGGAGGCGCCCGATCAGAGACTAGCAACTCCACACGGGTATATATTTACATGACGTAATATCAATTCTGCATATAATTAATTTTTAGAGATATAACCGAGAATTCACGTAACGGGGCAAAATACTTATTCTAAGTATGTTTCGCCTGGAAAATGTGAAAGAATACACATATTTAGGTGTACTACATCTATGAATGTATCGTGGACCAGACACAAACAAAAAGCGAAACGCAAAGGCTTGTACATATTAAGTAGTATCGTGCGAAGTAAAGCAACGGTACCGGAAAAATTACCAAATCTTGCAGATAGAATTCGTACCCGAAATAGCGTACGGGACAAAAGTATGGGGGGTAGGAGAAAATACCATGTGCAATTCTCTTCAAAACACATATCTCAAAAATACAATTGGTCTTGCAAAAGGTACTGCTTCTCTGGGAATTTGGCGAGGTGCCGGTTGAACTTACATTGAAATTCAGAGCAATAAAATACTGGGTATCGATTAGGGCGGGGACAAAAAATGCTATTGTTTGGAAGTCGTATCTTAATACTGGAAATGTTAAATGGAGTAGGCAAATTAGGGGAATTATCTATAATTTAGGGCTGGAGTACTTATAGCAGGCCACATCTGAGAGTAGTGATAACAAAGTAATTCAAATTAAACACTATGAAGTGTACAGACTAGAAATAGAAAGGAGCAAGTTAGAAAAACGGTCACTCATTGTTCAAACAGTTGTTGCAGGTAACTGAACACAAACCAAACATAAAATCACTGAAATCGAGGACGCGATCAGGGTATGGGTTGTTTCGACTAGTGGAATGGAAATTACGAAAATTGAGAAATAATCTAGGTTCGATTTGTCTAATGTGTGTTGATCAGGAAGACGGTTGGATTCACATCCTGTTACATTGTACACAAACAAAAAAATATCGAAAATTTTTGCAATTCGGGGGTTTTATAAACGAAAACAGAAATATTAACTTGGCAATTAAAATAATGCGTGGCAACAGAATGTTTGTAGTGGAATCTTTGGGGGAGTTTCTAAGCTACGTAAGGGAAAAAGGGAATGAAGAAAATTATAATGGTTGGGAAAATACAACGTGATACAGCCGTTTTTTCTTTCTACGTTACAGGTAGCGAATCTTCTTGCTACGTACGGGTGAAGAAAGACTATTTTGTAAATTCTTTTTCTTATAGACTCTTGTCTTACGTGTATACTTTTGTAAATGTGTTTTGTGAATAATATCTTTTGTAATTTTTTTTCCACATACAGTCTCTGTGTCCTATTAGTCAGTTGCACCTATTTAAGATTTAAGAAATATATTTCAGATTTACAGTATGTCAAAAGTTTATAATATAATAATAATTAATTTTCTATCCATGCATAACTAAATTTATTATTACGGCAGCAGGAAATAAAAATATCAATCTTTCTATGAAAAATGTAGACGCAACTGAGCAATTCATTGAGAGTGAATACCAGGGCATGTAACGCACAGCCAATGGCATTAACTGGCTTAAGAAGTCAAAGGGGCTAAAGCCTCGCCACATGTAATTTAAAACGTAAATGTTTTAAATAAAATACCCTGTTGAATTGAATGTTTCGCCTTTTGGCATTCAATATTTTTAGCTGAACCAATTTACATATTGCAAATAGTTTTAGTATATCGAAGAATTATATTTATTATTTAAACTATTTTTAATTTCTATCCTTTGAATAAGCATTAAGGTTAATACAAAATTTGAGAAACTTTCTTTGACTTTGATATCACGTTTCTTTCTTTCTCACCTCTGCGCGAGGAAAGTCATTACCTTCTAATATTCGGAAATCATTAAATATTCACTGTAGTTTTTTCCTGTTGTTAATCGTTTAAATTTATCTTTTATGTTCTTTTTTCTTGTGCTTTAAAACTGTTGAAGAATATACATAGCTCCGAAAGTATAAATAGGTACGCTGCTAAAAATAACTTTAAATGATTAAATACGGGTCACGTCTCATGGAAATAGCACTTTGACATATTTACTCGTGTAGGTTATATTTGAGATGTTCGTTCTTGTAGAATCACCCTATATCTCTGCAGAAGCGTTATCAGCCTTGCAAGACCACACGTAGCGAGAGATGAGTCTTCCCCTGTGTCGGGGAAGATTTTTTTATTGCTTCGCAAGCCTCAGCACGTAGACTTACTTCGCAATAAGATCTCTTCCTCTCCAAAATAAATACTCAGAGGTTTGAATATAACAAGGTTTATTATGTAAACACGTCGTCGTAATGTAAACAAAGAATAACATCAGACAACGAACGACAGGTGTTGAAAGTTCAGTGTGAAATTTGTGCCTCGTTCGTTAAACTCACGACTCCAGGTAAGTCGGTGGTCGAAGGTAATGAGATTCCTTCTTCGTCGCTAGATTGCACCGCTGGTGATGTCCAGTTGTAGCTAGTCGACGATGTGCAATATTCGGGTGCGTGACGGCGCCTCTGTTCGGAGTTATCTTCGTTCTCACTGGATTCTGTGCCGTATCTTCGTGTCCCGGAGCGGGTGCTAGGGTTGGCCGCGAGGTGGCGCTTCGTGATGATGCTTTTCCGATGTCTAGGTCGTTAAAATTATGCAGTCACAGATTTTGGAGTTAGAATTTTTCCAGTACTTGATGTGTGAAATCGTTCTGTCACAAATTCCAACTTAGAAATTATTTCTGAGGAGCTGAACTTCTTGTGAGAGGTTATCGGATATCGATGTGCACTCCTCAAGAATTTTCAGCCGAATAAGCTGGGGTTCTCGTTTTGAGGTTATCGGGCGGCGATGTGACCTCGAGGAGAATTGTCAGCAGAATGAATTCTTCGTTGCCTGTAGCTATAAGCAAAACAATGACAAGCGACGAGCATGACGACGTAACAATAGAGCGAGGCTCGTCTATTGAGAGATAAACGAGGGGCGTCCTCGTTGCACACGGCACGCGTGTGTATCAAGGAGTCCTCCACTATGTACAATCGTAGGATTCTTAGGCGTCGTATGTTGAGACTCTCTTGTGCAAAGAGTGATATCACCTTGGAAACCAGCAAACAACATGGCTATCATGTAACATTCGTGAGTCGGTTACATGGGGGAGTTTCATCATACGTATTTAGGTATGTATTTCTCTGTATATGTAGGAATGTGTTTCTACACCCTGCAACTACGACTGAGGATTCAATTAGGGCAATGCGTGGCCCAGCGTAGAAGACGTGCTCCGACATGGAGAACGTGCAAGTGAACGTTATGCGAAAGAGTGAGGGTGTTATTCTGTTGACCTCTGTGACTCTAGAATCCTCAACTCAGCAAAAGAAAAGTAAATTTCTCTCTTTGATAAGACCATGTTAATAAAGTTTGTCCATCTCGACGATACCTAATTCTATGTTGGGGTTGTGTGAATGAGTTGCGTATAAGACAAGTAATATACACTTGCTATGTGATATTTCCTCGGGCGGAGACATACGTGCCGACCATGTTGATAACGCACAGCTACGGTAATTTATATCTAGAGACACGAACTGTAACATTCGAGCGAAACAGACTGATGTAACTTCGTGACTGCGTGTGATTTAATAAAATTCTACACATCTCACAGTGTCGACATTATTATATACACACTCAAATGCACTTTTCCTTCTTCTAATATTACACACTGAAGTATGTTGTGAAGTAATAAGATACCTATTCACTTGTTCATTATCATTCTCTAGTCACGCCGTTTGCCCATATTTTTGTAGTACTGCGTTTAAAGCGTGCAACGTCTTACGTAAACTCATATTCACTTTAATATATTAAAATAAATAGAACCGTGAGGAATGACCAATCGAAGGTTTCCCAGCAAAAACATATTCTGTTCTTATATGAGTTCATCCAGATATTTTCTCCAGACATCCAGACATCTCAACAATCAATCCTCTTTATTTCTACGAGTGGAATTGTCACTCTAAGAACGACTAAACTGCATTTTCACTCGTAACCTGTGGAATTTAGCCATGTTTAACTCTAGTTAAACTTACACTGAAAGACTTTTAAAGGAAAATTCACTTGTATTTTGGAGTGTCTCAGCAATTTTTTACGTAATTATCCCTTTACTTATTGAATATTACCTTTTTTTGTTGGCGGGGATATGTTGTTGCTTCACAAGTCTCGATAAATTTTTTTTATTGTCAAAAAACAGTACAAACTGCGTATGACCACGTGGAGGAAAAAAAAACTAATTTACTCTCCGGAAGCAAGGAAGGGACCATCCCATCAATTCCGATCAAGAGCCCTAAGGCAGAGGCGGATTCAACAATTTCAGCAAAAGTTCCTAGATAAGATAAAAAAATGGCTGCGAGTTATAATACTAATAGAATGTCAATATGTTTGTAATTTTAAGCAAAAAATTACATGTACAAGTTATTATCGAACTATAGATTATTCTGAGTATAGTGTTTAAAAATCATAAGAATTGAAATAACACTAAATTCACGATTTATTGTTACAATAAACACGCCCCTAGACAAAGCCTAGAGAACCTGTATGATAAATCCGCCTCTACCAGAAGGAAAAACGGAGAAAAACCCGGGCCAGGATGGGGCTACAGAATTTATGTACACAACCGTGCCAAAGTTGAGTACACATAAAACTAAATTAATATGAGCCATAAGACAACACAATCATGCAAGAAAATAGTTTTTGAAATTGTTATAAGTTGTTTAAAAAGTACTACAGCAATGGCGTGATAAAGTACAAGACGAATTTAACTTTTGTTAAAATCAATAAATTCTTTTACAGTGTAGAAGCACTGGTGCAGGAGGTAGTTTTTAACCGCGGATTTGAAGATATTCAATTTCATAATATCTTTTATATTCTTGGGCAGGGAATTATATAGAACGATTCCCGAATGGTATGGTCCCTTTTGGCAAAGAGTGGTTGACACTCTAGGGCGATGAATATTACTACTATTGCGTGTATAGTGTTCGTGAACGAGACTGTTTCGTATAAAGCAAGGGTGGCACTTCAGTAATTCGGTCTTAACAAACACGACTGTTTCATAAATATAAATGCAGGGAAGTGTTAAGATATTTAATTTCTTGAATAAAGGTTTACAAGAGTTTCGGGGGTGAGATTTACTGATTATTCGAACTATCCCCTTCTGAATTCTGAAAGTTTGAATACATTTTTTTTTGGTGGGACTTTAGGGCTCGCCAACATCGAGGTCATTAGAGCCCATAGTTTGAATACTCTGACCGGAATTACCCCAGAAGGTAATGCCGTAACGTAAATGGGAGTAAACGTTTGCAAAATATACGCAACGGGAAATACGTGGACTAACTGCGTTAACTAAGATTCGGAATGCGTAACACAATTTGCTTAATTGGGAATTAAGATTGTCAATGTGACAATTCCATTTGAGGTTGTCTTGAATATGGAGACCTAAGAATTTTGTATTTGTAACAGTTTTTAATTGTGTTCCGTTTAAAGAAAGAGAAACCTGGGGTAAAGATTTTGTGATACTATTGTGAAATGACATAGACACTGTTTTGTCAGTGTTTACAATGAGACGATTTGCATGGAACCAAGTCGAAAGGTTAGACAAAACTTTTTGAGCATTGGCGTGTTTACATAGTAAATTAGTGTCATCAGCAAAAAGAACCATTTTGCAATCTGATGTGGATGATGACATGTCGTTCACATACAATAAAAAGAGTATAGGGCCGAGAATTGATCCTTGGGGTACTCCGCAAGTAAGTGGCTTTGTTTCTGAAAGACAACGCTCAAGTATTTTATTTTTAGTATAGGATATTTCTACTTGTTGATATCTATCTTTTAAATAAGAAGTTAGCCATTGATGTGGAAGTCCACGAATGCCTAAAGAATGCAATTTGGTAAGGAGAATTCCGTGATCGATGACATCGAATGCTTTGGATAAGTCAAGAAAAACACCCTGAGGATTTTCTCCACTGTCTAGAGATGTGGTAACATCGTTTAAGAAGGAAAATATGGCGCTTGTAGTGGAAAAGGATTTCCTAAAACCGTGTTGATCGTCAGAGAGAATGTTATATTTTGATAAAAAATCTAGAAGACGCTTATAGAACAATTTTTCTAGGATTTTTGAGAAAGTGGGTAGTAGAGATATTGGTCGGTAATTTCCAATATTAAGTTTGTTTCCTTTCTTGTGTAAAGGTTTCACTTTAGCTCTCTTAAATATATTGGGAAACACCCCTTCCGATAAAGAACTATTAAAAATATTTACGAGTGGATTTAATATAGCGTGGGACGAAGATTTAACAATTAACTTATTTATATCATCTATGCCTCGTGAAAATTTGTTTTTTAATGTGCTGATGATTCCCATGACTTCACTGGCGTTTGTTTCGGAAGTGAACATAGAATTGGGTATGTGGGTGGTAATAATTGGAGGACATTGATTTGGATATATTGAGTTCGTTATTTTACCAACTTCTGAGAAGTGAGAATTAAACAAACTTGCGATGTCCTGAGGATTTGACACGATCTTGCCATCGTTTAGTAAAGAAACATTTTCTTCGCGATTTTCAGAAGTTGACGTGTAATTGTTAACAATATTCCACATGGCTTTCATCCGGTTGTTCGATTTTAGTATATGCCTGTCGTTTTCCATAACTTTAGCTGCATAGACTACTTTTCGGAGAATAGTCTTATATTTACGAAAATAATTATGGAATTCGGGTAGTTGGTTATAGCGTTTTGAAAGATAATATAAGTGGCGTTTGTTTTTTGAAGAAATTCTTATCCCTTGGGTGATCCATCTTTTGTATTTTTTTGTGTTAATTAACTTGCGTTTTATGGGAAAACTAGAGTTGTAATGTTTTAGGAATGTTGAGATAAATACATTGAATTTGTCGTCGGTGTTTTGGCAATTGTAAACATCTTTCCATGTTTCTTCACGCAAATAATTTATAAATATGGATTCATTTATGTCATTAAACTCTCTTGTAAATTTGTCAAGGATTTTATGTGGTTTTTGT